>MU847945.1:0-16311 GCA_032690845.1 Eleusine coracana subsp. coracana
CTATATTGAATGTAAGATGCTAGCAGTAGGAGGTACTCGGGCGGTATCTCAACCATAGGGAAGTATTTATTTTTCATAAAATTATGTACTATTCTATTCTTTGATTTTTGCTTTTTTTTGATGTTGGCCTCACCACGAGCTTTCTAGAAAAAAAAAGTATGCACCGATCGGACAGTGGATGCAAAAGTTATGCTCGTTTTAGGTTATAGGTCTCCTTTTTCATATGCTTACACCCACGGTGTAATGAACCGCATGGCCGAGGATGTGGGTTACCTTCCATGGTTCCTTGTGTCCCCATAAACTCGGTAGTCTAGGCGTGGTTCATGATACAGTGGGCGGGTCCTCCACCGCGATGGAGTTCAACGCCGTATTGAATATAACATGCGCGTAGTAGGAGGTATGCGCGGCAGCATCTCAACCATAGGGATTATTTATTTTGTATAAAATTATATACTATTCTACTCTTTGAATTTCTCTTTTTGTCGATATTGGCCTCGCTGCAAGCTTTCTAGAAAAAAAAGTATGCACCGATCGGACAATGGATGCAAAGGTTATGCTCGTTTTAGGTTATAGGTCTCCTTTTTCATGTGCTTACATCCATGGTGTAATGAACCGCGTGCCCGAATCATGTGGGTTACCTTCCATAGTTCCTTGTGTACCCATAAACGGTAGTGTACGCGTTTCATGATATGGTGGGCGAGTCCTCCACCGCGATGGAGTTCAACGCTATATTGAATGTAAGATGCTAGCAGTAGGAGGTACTCGGGGCGGTATCTCAACCATAGGGAAGTATTTATTTTTCATAAAATTATGTACTATTCTATTCTTTGATTTTTGCTTTTTTTATGTTGGCCTCACCACGAGCTTTCTAGAAAAAAAAAGTATGCACCGATCGGACAGTGGATGCAAAAGTTATGCTCGTTTTAGGTTATAGGTCTCCTTTTTCATATGCTTACACCCACGGTGTAATGAACCGCATGGCCGAGGGATGTGGGTTACCTTCCATGGTTCCTTGTGTCCCCATAAACTCGGTAGTCTAGGCGTGGTTCATGATACAGTGGGCGGTCCTCCACCGCGATGGAGTTCAACGCCGTATTGAATATAACATGCGCGTAGTAGGAGGTATGCGCGGCAGCATCTCAACCATAGGGATTATTTATTTTGTATAAAATTATATACTATTCTACTCTTTGAATTTCTCTTTTTGTCGATATTGGCCTCGCTGCAAGCTTTCTAGAAAAAAAAAGTATGCACCGATCGGACAATGGATGCAAAGGTTATGCTCGTTTTAGGTTATAGGTCTCCTTTTTCATGTGCTTACATCCATGGTGTAATGAACCGCGTGCCCGAATCATGTGGGTTACCTTCCATAGTTCCTTGTGTACCCATAAACGCGGTAGTGTACGCGCGTTTCATGATATGGTGGGCGAGTCCTCCACCGCGATGGAGTTCAACGCTATATTGAATGTAAGATGCTAGCAGTAGGAGGTACTCGGGGCGGTATCTCAACCATAGGGAAGTATTTATTTTTCATAAAATTATGTACTATTCTATTCTTTGATTTTTGCTTTTTTTTTGATGTTGGCCTCACCACGAGCTTTCTAGAAAAAAAAAGTATGCACCGATCGGACATGGATGCAAAAGTTATGCTCGTTTTAGGTTATAGGTCTCCTTTTTCATATGCTTACACCCACGGTGTAATGAACCGCATGGCCGAGGGATGTGGGTTACCTTCCATGGTTCCTTGTGTCCCCATAAACTCGGTAGTCTAGGCGTGGTTCATGATACGTGGGGTCCTCCACCGCGATGGAGTTCAACGCCGTATTGAATATAACATGCGCGTAGTAGGAGGTATGCGCGGCAGCATCTCAACCATAGGGATTATTTATTTTGTATAAAATTATATACTATTCTACTCTTTGAATTTCTCTTTTTGTCGATATTGGCCTCGCTGCAAGCTTTCTAGAAAAAAAAAGTATGCACCGATCGGACAATGGATGCAAAGGTTATGCTCGTTTTAGGTTATAGGTCTCCTTTTTCATGTGCTTACATCCATGGTGTAATGAACCGCGTGCCCGAATCATGTGGGTTACCTTCCATAGTTCCTTGTGTACCCATAAACGCGGTAGTGTACGCGCGTTTCATGATATGGTGGGCGAGTCCTCCACCGCGATGGAGTTCAACGCTATATTGAATGTAAGATGCTAGCAGTAGGAGGTACTCGGGGCGGTATCTCAACCATAGGGAAGTATTTATTTTTCATAAAATTATGTACTATTCTATTCTTTGATTTTGCTTTTTTTTTATGTTGGCCTCACCACGAGCTTTCTAGAAAAAAAAAGTATGCACCGATCGGACATGGATGCAAAAGTTATGCTCGTTTTAGGTTATAGGTCTCCTTTTTCATATGCTTACACCCACGGTGTAATGAACCGCATGGCGAGGGATGTGGGTTACCTTCCATGGTTCCTTGTGTCCCCATAAACTCGGTAGTCTAGGCGTGGTTCATGATACAGTGGGCGGGTCCTCCACCGCGATGGAGTTCAACGCCGTATTGAATATAACATGCGCGTAGTAGGAGGTATGCGCGGCAGCATCTCAACCATAGGGATTATTTATTTTGTATAAAATTATATACTATTCTACTCTTTGAATTTCTCTTTTTGTCGATATTGGCCTCGCTGCAAGCTTTCTAGAAAAAAAAAGTATGCACCGATCGGACAATGGATGCAAAGGTTATGCTCGTTTTAGGTTATAGGTCTCCTTTTTCATGTGCTTACATCCATGGTGTAATGAACCGCGTGCCCGAATCATGTGGGTTACCTTCCATAGTTCCTTGTGTACCCATAAACGCGGTAGTGTACGCGCGTTTCATGATATGGTGGGCGAGTCCTCCACCGCGATGGAGTTCAACGCTATATTGAATGTAAGATGCTAGCAGTAGGAGGTACTCGGGGCGGTATCTCAACCATAGGGAAGTATTTATTTTTCATAAAATTATGTACTATTCTATTCTTTGATTTTTGCTTTTTTTTATGTTGGCCTCACCGCGAGCTTTCTAGAAAAAAAAAGTATGCACCGATCGGACAATGGATGCAAAAGTTATGCTCGTTTTAGGTTATAGGTCTCCTTTTTCATATGCTTACACCCACGGTGTAATGAACCGCATGGCCGAGGGATGTGGGTTACCTTCCATGGTTCCTTGTGTCCCCATAAACTCGGTAGTCTAGGCGTGGTTCATGATACAGTGGGCGGGTCCTCCACCGCGATGGAGTTCAACGCCGTATTGAATATAACATGCGCGTAGTAGGAGGTATGCGCGGCAGCATCTCAACCATAGGGATTATTTATTTTGTATAAAATTATATACTATTCTACTCTTTGAATTTCTCTTTTTGTCGATATTGGCCTCGCTGCAAGCTTTCTAGAAAAAAAAAGTATGCACCGATCGGACAATGGATGCAAAGGTTATGCTCGTTTTAGGTTATAGGTCTCCTTTTTCATGTGCTTACATCCATGGTGTAATGAACCGCGTGCCCGATCATGTGGGTTCCTCCATAGTTCCTTGTGTACTCGGGGGTATTAGTTTTTTTTTCATAAAATTATGTACTATTCTATTCTTTGATTTTTGCTTTTTTTCGATGTTGGCCTCACCGCGAGCTTTCTAGAAAAAAAAAGTATGCACCGATCGGACAATGGATGCAAAAGTTATGCTCGTTTTAGGTTATAGGTCTCCTTTTTCATATGCTTACACCCACGGTGTAATGAACCGCATGGCGAGGGATGTGGGTTACCTTCCATGGTTCCTTGTGTCCCCATAAACTCGGTAGTCTAGGCGTGGTTCATGATACGGTGGGCGGGTCCTCCACCGCGATGGAGTTCAACGCCGTATTGAATATAACATGCGCGTAGTAGGAGGTATGCGCGGCAGCATCTCAACCATAGGGATTATTTATTTGTATAAAATTATATACTATTCTACTCTTTGAATTTCTCTTTTTGGGCGATATTGGACCGCGCTGCAAGCGTTCTAGAAAAAAAAAAAGTATGCACCGATCGGAACATGGATTGCAAAGGTTATGCTCAGATTTAGGTTATAGGATTCCTTTTCAGGTGCTTACATCCATGGTGTATGAACCGCGTGCCCCAATCATGTGGGTTACCTTCCATAGCTTCCTTGTGGTACCCATGCAAATGCGAGTAAGTGTACCGCGCGTTTGCATGATATGGATGGGCGAGTCCTCCACCAAAGCGATGGAGTTCAACACTAATTGAATGTAAGATGCTTAAAGCAGTAGGAGGTACTACGGGGGCGGTATCTCAACCATAGTGGCAAGTAGTCTTTTGTTTCATAAAATTATATGACTATTCTATTCTTTGATTTTTGCAAAAAAAATTTTTCGATGTTGGCCTCACCGCGAGCTTTCTAGAAAAAAAAAAAGTAAGTGCACCGATCGGGACAATGGATGCAAAAGTTATGCTCGTTTTAGGTTAGTAGGGTCTCCTTTTCATATGCTTACACCCCGGTGTAGATGAACCGCATGGCCGAGGGATGTGGGTTACCTTCCATGGTTCCTTGTGTCCCATAAACTTGGTAGTCTAGGCGTGGTTCATGATACAGTGGGCGGGTCCTCCACCGCGATGGAGTTCAACGCCGTAGTTGAATATAACATGCGCGTAGTAGGAGGTATGCGCGGCAGCATCTCAACCATAGGGGATTATTTATTTTGTATAAAATATATACTATTCTACTCTTTGAATTTCTCTTTTGTGTCGATATTGGCCTCGCTGCAAGCTTTCTAGAAAAAAAAGTATGCACCGATCGGACATGGATGCAAAGGTTATGCTCGTTTTAGGTTATAGGTCTCCTTTTTCATGTGCTTACATCCATGGTGTAATGAACCGCGTGCCCGAATCATGTGGGTTAACTTCCATAGTTCCTTGTGTACCCATAAACGTGGTAGTGTACGCGCGTTTCATGATATGGTGGGCGAGTCCTCCACCGCGATGGAGTTCAACGCTATATTGAATGTAAGATGCTAGCAGTAGGAGGTACTCGGGGCGGTATCTCAACCATAGGGAAGTATTTATTTTTCATAAAATTATGTACTATTCTATTCTTTGATTTTGCTTTTTTTTGATGTTGGCCTCACCGCGAGCTTTCTAGAAAAAAAAAGTATGCACCGATCGGACAATGGATGCAAAAGTTATGCTCGTTTTAGGTTATAGGTCTCCTTTTTCATATGCTTACACCCACGGTGTAATGAACCGCATGGTCGAGGGATGTGGGTTACCTTCCATTGTTCCTTGTGTCCCCATAAACTCGGTAGTCTAGGCGTGGTTCATGATACGGTGGGGCGGGTCCTCCACCGCGATGGAGTTCAACGCCGTATTGAATATAACATGCGCGTAGTAGGAGGTATGCGCGGCAGCATCTCAACCATAGGGATTATTTATTTTGTATAAAATTATATACTATTCTACTCTTTGAATTTCTCTTTTTGTCGATATTGGCCTCGCTGCAAGCTTTCTAGAAAAAAAAAGTATGCACCGATCGGACAATGGATGCAAAGGTTATGCTCGTTTAGGTTATAGGTCTCCTTTTTCATGTGCTTACATTCATGGTGTAATGAACCGCGTGCCCGAATCATGTGGGTTACCTTCCATAGTTCCTTGTGTACCCATCAACACGGGTAGTGTACCGCGCGTTTCATGATATGGTGGGCGAGTCCTCCACCGCGATGGAGTTCAACGCTATATTGAATGTAAGATGCTAGCAGTAGGAGGTACCTCGGGGCGGTATCTCAACCATAGGGAAGTATTTTTTTTTCATAAAATTATATACTATTCTATTCTTTGATTTTGCTTTTTTCGATGTTGGCCTCACCGCGAGCTTTCTAGAAAAAAAAAAGTATGCACCGATCGGACAATGGATGCAAAAGTTATGCTCGTTTTAGGTTATAGGTCTCCTTTTTCATATGCTTTACACCCACGGTGTAATGAACCGCATGGCCGAGGGATGTGGGTTACCTTCCATGGTTCCTTGTGTCCCCATAAACTCGGTAGTCTAGGCGTGGTTCATGATACAGTGGGCGGGTCCTCCACCGCGATGGAGTTCAACGCCGTATTGAATATAACATGCGCGTAGTAGGAGGTATGCGCGGGCAGCATCTCAACCATAGGGATTATTTATTTTGTATAAAATTATATACTATTCTACTCTTTGAATTTCTCTTTTTGTCGATATTGGCCTCGCTGCAAGCTTTCTAGAAAAAAAAGTATGCACCGATCGGACAATGATGCAAAGGTTATGCTCGTTTTAGGTTATAGGTCTCCTTTTTTCATGTGCTTACATCCATGGTGTAATGAACCGCGTGCCCGAATCATGTGGGTTACCTTCCATAGTTCCTTGTGTACCCATAAACGTGGTAGTGTACGCGCGTTTCATGATATGGTGGGCGAGTCCTCCACCGCGATGGAGTTCAACGCTATATTGAATGTAAGATGCTAGCAAGTAGGAGGTACTCGGGGCGGTATCTCAACCATAGGGAAGTATTTATTTTTCATAAAATTATGTACTATTCTATTCTTTGATTTTTTGCTTTTTTTTTGATGTTGGCCTCAACCGCGAGCTTTCTAGAAAAAAAAAAGTATGCACCGATCGGACAATGGATGCAAAAGTTATGCTGTTTTAGGTTAAGGTCTCCTTTTTCTATTGCTTACACCCCACGGTGTAATGAACCGCATGGTCGAGGGATGTGGGTTACCTTCCATGGTTCCTTGTGTCCCCATAAACTCGGTAGTCTAGGCGTGGTTCATGATACGTGGGCGGGTCCTCCACCGCGATGGAGTTCAACGCCGTATTGAATATAAACATGCGCGTAGTAGGAGGTATGCGCGGCAGCATCTCAACCATAGGGATTATTTATTTTGTATAAACTTACTATACTATTCTACTCTTTGAATTTCTCTTTTTGTCGATATTGGCCTCGCTGCAAGCTTTCTAGAAAAAAAAGTATGCACCGATCGGACAATGGATGCACAGTTATGCTCGTTTTTGGTTATAGGTCTCCTTTTTCATGTGCTTACATCCATGGTGTAATGAACCGCGTGCCCGAATCATGTGGGTTACCTTCCATAGTTCCTTGTGTACCCATAAACGCGGTAGTGTACGCGCGTTTCATGATATGGTGGGCGAGTCCTCCACCGCGATGGAGTTCAACGCTATATTGAATGTAAGAATGCTAGCAGTAGGAGGTACTCGGGGCGGTATCTCAACCATAGGGAAGTATTTATTTTTTCATAAAATTATGTACTATTCTATTCTTTGATTTTTGCTTTTTTTTTATGTTGGCCTCACCACGAGCTTTCTAGAAAAAAAAAAGTATGCACCGATCGGACAGTGGATGCAAAAGTTATGCTCGTTTTAGGTTATAGGTCTCCTTTTTCATATGCTTACACCCACGGTGTAATGAACCGCATGGCCGAGGGATGTGGGTTACCTTCCATGGTTCCTTGTGTCCCCATAAACTCGGTAGTCTAGGCGTGGTTCATGATACAGTGGGCGGGTCCTCCACCGCGATGGAGTTCAACGCCGTATTGAATATAACATGCGCGTAGTAGGGAGGTATGCGCGGCAGCATCTCAACCATAGGGATTATTTATTTTGTATAAAATTATATACTATTCTACTCTTTGATTTCTCTTTTTGTCGATATTGGCCTCGCTGCAAGCTTTCTAGAAAAAAAAGTATGCACCGATCGGACAATGGATGCAAAGGTTATGCTCGTTTTAGGTTATAGGTCTCCTTTTTCATGTGCTTACATCCATGGTGTAATGAACCGCGTGCTACGAATACATGTGGGTACCTTCCATAGTTCCTTGTGTACCCATAAACGCTGGTAGTGTACGCGCGTTTCATGATATGGTGGGCGAGTCCTCCACCGCGATGGAGTTTCAACGCTATATTGAATGTAAGATGCTAGCAGTAGGAGGTACTCGGGGGCGGTATCTCAACCATAGGGAAGTATTATTTTTCATAAAATTATATACTATTCTATTCTTTGATTTTTGCTTTTTTTTTCGATGTTGGCCTCACCGCGAGCTTTCTAGAAAAAAAAAGTATGCACCGATCGGACAATGGATGCAAAAGTTATGCTCGTTTTAGGTTATAGGTCTCCTTTTTCATATGCTTACACCCACGGTGTAATGAACCGCACTGGCCGAGGGATGTGGGTTACCTTCCATGGTTCCTTGTGTCCCCATAAACTTGGTAGTCTAGGCGTGGTTCATGATACAGTGGGCGGGGTCCTCCACCGCGATGGAGTTCAACGCCGTATTGAATATAACATGCGCGTAGTAGGAGGTATGCGCCGGCAGCATCTCAACCATAGGATTATTATTTTGTATAAAATTATATACTATTTCTACTCTTTGAATTTCTCTTTTTGTCGATATTGGCCTCGCTGCAAGCTTTCTAGAAAAAAAAGTATGCACCGATCGGACAATGGATGCAAAAGGTTATGCTCGTTTTAGGTTATAGGTCTCCTTTTTCATGTGCTTACATCCATGGTGTAATGAACCGCGTGCCCGAATCATGTGGGTTACCTTCCATAGTTCCTTGTGTACCCATAAACGTGGTAGTGTACGCGCGTTTCATGATATGGTGGGCGAGTCCTCCACCGCGATGGAGTTTCAACGCTATATTGAATGTAAGATGCTAGCAGTAGGAGGTACTCGGGGCGGTATCTCAACCATAGGGAAGTATTTATTTTTCATAAAATTATAGTACTATTCTATTCTTTGATTTTTGCTTTTTTTTCGATGTTGGCCTCACCGCGAGCTTTCTAGAAAAAAAAAGTATGCACCGATCGGACAATGGATGCAAAAGTTATGCTCGTTTTAGGTTATAGGTCTCCTTTTTTCATATGCTTACACCCACGGTGTAATGAACCGCATGGTCGAGGGATGTGGGTTACCTTCCATGGTTCCTTGTGTCCCCATAAACTCGGTAGTCTAGGCGTGGTTCATGATACAGGTGGGCGGGTCCTCCACCGCGATGGAGTTCAACGCCGTATTGAATATAACATGCGCGTAGTAGGAGGTATGCGCGGCAGCATCTCAACCATAGGGATTATTTATTTTGTATAAAATTATATACTATTCTACTCTTTGAATTTCTCTTTTTGTCGATATTGGCCTCGCTGCAAGCTTTCTAGAAAAAAAAAGTATGCACCGATCGGACAATGGATGCAAAGGTTATGCTCGTTTTAGGTTATAGGTCTCCTTTTTCATGTGCTTACATCCATGGTGTAATGAACCGCGTGCCCGAATCATGTGGGTTACCTTCCATAGTTCCTTGTGTACCCATAAACGCGGTAGTGTACGCGCGTTTCATGATATGGTGGGCGAGTCCTCCACCGCGATGGAGTTCAACGCTATATTGAATGTAAGATGCTAGCAGTAGGAGGTACTCGGGGCGGTATCTCAACCATAGGGAAGTATTTATTTTTCATAAAATTATGTACTATTCTATTCTTTGATTTTTGCTTTTTTTTTGATGTTGGCCTCACCGCGAGCTTTCTAGAAAAAAAAAGTATGCACCGATCGGACAATGGATGCAAAAGTTATGCTCGTTTTAGGTTATAGGTCTCCTTTTTCATATGCTTACACCCACGGTGTAATGAACCGCATGGTCGAGGGATGTGGGTTACCTTCCATGGTTCCTTGTGTCCCCATAAACTCGGTAGTCTAGGCGTGGTTCATGATACGGTGGGCGGGTCCTCCACCGCGATGGAGTTCAACGCCGTATTGAATATAACATGCGCGTAGTAGGAGGTATGCGCGGCAGCATCTCAACCATAGGGATTATTTATTTTGTATAAAATTATATACTATTCTACTCTTTGAATTTCTCTTTTTGTCGATATTGGCCTCGCTGCAAGCTTTCTAGAAAAAAAAAGTATGCACCGATCGGACAATGGATGCAAAGGTTATGCTCGTTTTAGGTTATAGGTCTCCTTTTTCATGTGCTTACATCCATGGTGTAATGAACCGCGTGCCCGAATCATGTGGGTTACCTTCCATAGTTCCTTGTGTACCCATCAACACGGTAGTGTACGCGCGTTTCATGATATGGTGGGCGAGTCCTCCACCGCGATGGAGTTCAACGCTATATTGAATGTAAGATGCTAGCAGTAGGAGGTACTCGGGGCGGTATCTCAACCATAGGGAAGTATTTTTTTTCATAAAATTATATACTATTCTATTCTTTGATTTTTGCTTTTTTTCGATGTTGGCCTCACCGCGAGCTTTCTAGAAAAAAAAAAGTATGCACCGATCGGACAATGGATGCAAAAGTTATGCTCGTTTTAGGTTATAGGTCTCCTTTTTTCATATGCTTACACCCACGGTGTAATGAACCGCATGGCCGAGGGATGTGGGTTACCTTCCATGGTTCCTTGTGTCCCCATAAACTTGGTAGTCTAGGCGTGGTTCATGATACAGTGGGCGGGTCCTCCACCGCGATGGAGTTCAACGCCGTATTGAATATAACATGCGCGTAGTAGGAGGTATGCGCGGCAGCATCTCAACCATAGGGATTATTTATTTTGTATAAAATTATATACTATTCTACTCTTTGAATTTCTCTTTTTGTCGATATTGGCCTCGCTGCAAGCTTTCTAGAAAAAAAAGTATGCACCGATCGGACAATGGATGCAAAGGTTATGCTCGTTTTAGGTTATGGTCTCCTTTTCATGTGCTTACATCCATGGTGTAATGAACCGCGTGCCCGAATCATGTGGGTTACTTCCATAGTTCCTTGTGTACCCATAAACGTGGTAGTGTACGCGCGTTTCATGATATGGTGGGCGAGTCCTCCACCGCGATGGAGTTTAACGCTATATTGAATGTAAGATGCTAGCAGTAGGAGGTTACTCGGGGCGGTATCTCAACCATAGGGAAGTATTTATTTTTCATAAAATTATATACTATTCTATTCTTTGATTTTTGCTTTTTTTCGATGTTGGCCTCACCGCGAGCTTTCTAGAAAAAAAAAGTATGCACCGATCGGACAATGGATGCAAAAGTTATGCTCGTTTTAGGTTATAGGTCTCCTTTTTCATATGCTTACACCCACGGTGTAATGAACCGCATGGTCGAGGGATGTGGGTTACCTTCCATGGTTCCTTGTGTCCCCATAAACTCGGTAGTCTAGAGCGTGGTTCATGATACGGTGGGCGGGTCCTCCACCGCGATGGAGTTCAACGCCGTATTGAATATAACATGCGCGTAGTAGGAGGTATGCGCGGCAGCATCTCAACCATAGGGATTATTTATTTTGTATAAAAATTATATACTATTCTACTCTTGAAATTTCTCTTTTTGGTCGATATTGGCCTCGCTGCAAGCTTTCTAGAAAAAAAAAAGTATGCACCGATCGGACAATGGATGCAAAGGTTATGCTTCGTTTTAGGTTATAGGTCTCCTTTTTCATGTGCTTACATCCATGGTGTAATGAACCCGCGTGCCCGAATCATGGGGTTACCTTCCATAGTTCCTTGTGTACCCCTAAACGCGGTAGTGTACGCGCGTTTCATGATATGGTGGGCGAGTCCTCCACCGCGATGGAGTTCAACGCTATATTGAATGTAAGATGCTAGCAGTAGGAGGTACTCGGGGCGGTATCTCAACCATAGGGAAGTATTTATTTTTTCATAAAATTATATACTATTCTATTCTTTGATTTTTGCTTTTTTTCGATGTTGGCCTCACCGCGAGCTTTCTAGAAAAAAAAAAGTATGCACCGATCGGACAATGGATGCAAAAGTTATGCTCGTTTTAGGTTATAGGTCTCCTTTTTCATATGCTTACACCCACGGTGTAATGAACCGCATGGTCCGAGGGATGTGGGTTACCTTCCATGGTTCCTTGTGTCCCCATAAACTCGGTAGTCTAGGCGTGGTTCATGATACCGGTGGGCGGGTCCTCCACCGCGATGGAGTTTCAACGCCGTATTGAATATAACATGCGCGTAGTAGGAGGTATGCGCGGCAGCATCTCAACCATAGGGATTATTTATTTTGTATAAAATTATATACTATTCTACTCTTTGAATTTCTCTTTTTGTCGATATTGGCCTCGCTGCAAGCTTTCTAGAAAAAAAAAGTATGCACCGATCGGACAATGGATGCAAAGGTTATGCGCGTTTTAGGTTATAGGTCTCCTTTTTTCATGTGCTTACATCCATGGTGTAATGAACCGCGTGCCCGAATCATGTGGGTTACCTTCCATAGTTCCTTGTGTACCCATAAACACGGTAGTGTACGCGCGTTTCAGTGATATGGTGGGCGAGTCCTCCACCGCGATGGAGTTCAACGCTATATTGAATGTACGATGCTAGCAGTAGGAGGTACTCGGGGCGGTATCTCAACCATAGGGAAGTATTATTTTTCATAAAATTATATACTATTCTATTCTTTGATTTTTGCTTTTTTTTCGATGTTGGCCTCACCGCGAGCTTTCTAGAAAAAAAAAAGTATGCACCGATCGGACAATGGATGCAAAAGTTATGCTCGTTTTAGGTTATAGGTCTCCTTTTTCATATGCTTACACCCACGGTGTAATGAACCGCATGGCGAGGGATGTGGGTTACCTTCCATGTTCATTGTGTCCCCATAACCTTGGTAGTCTAGGCGTGGTTCATGATACAGGTGGGCGGGTCCTCCACCGCGATGGAGTTCAACGCCGTATTGAATATAACATGCGCGTAGTAGGAGGTTATGCGCCGGCAGCATCTCAACCATAGGGATTATTTATTTTTGTATAAAATTATATACTATTCTACTCTTTGAATTTCTCTTTTTGTCGATATTGGCCTCGCTGCAAGCTTTCTAGAAAAAAAAAGTATGCACCGAATCGGACAATGGAATGCAAAGGTTCTGCTCGTTTTAGGTTATAGGTCTCCTTTTTCATGTGCTTACATCCATGGTGTAATGAACCGCGTGGCCCGAATCATGGGGTTACCTTCCATAGTTCCTTGTGTACCCATAAACGGGTAGTGTACGCGCGTTCATGATATGGTGGGCGAGTCCTCCACCGCGATGGAGTTCAACGCTATATGAATGTAAGATGCTAGCAGTAGGAGGTACTCGGGGCGGTATCTCAACCATAGGGACGTATTTATTTTTCATAAAATATATTACTATTCTATTCTTTGATTTTTGCTTTTTTTCGATGTTGGCCTCACCGCGGCGCTTTCTAGAAAAAAAAGTATCACGATCGGACAAGGATGCACAAAGTTATGCTCGTTTTTAGGTTATAGGTCTCCTTTTTTCATATGCTTACACCCACGGTTGTAATGAACCGCATGTCGAGGGATGTGGGTTACCTTCCATGGTTCCTTGTGTCCCCATAAACTCGGTAGTCTAGGCGTGGTTCATGATACGGTGGGCGGGTCCTCCACCGCGATGGAGTTCAACGCCGTATTGAATATAACATGCGCGTAGTAGGAGTATGCGCGGCATCTCAACCATAGGGATTATTTATTTTGTATAAAATTATATACTATTCTACTCTTTGAATTTCTCTTTTTGTCGATATTGGCCTCGCTGCAAGCTTTCTAGAAAAAAAAAGTATGCACCGATCGGACAATGGATGCAAAGGTTGCTCGTTTTAGTTATAGGTCTCCTTTTTCATGTGCTTACATCCATGGTGTAATGAACCGCGTGCCCGAATCATGTGGGTTACCTTCCATAGTTCCTTTGTACCCATAAACGGTAGTGTACGCGCGTTTCATGATATGGTGGGCGAGTCCTCCACCGCGATGGAGTTCAACGCTATATTGAATGTAAGATGCTAGCAGTAGGAGGTACTCGGGGCGGTATCTCAACCATAGGGAAGTATTTATTTTTCATAAAATTATATACTATTCTATTCTTTGATTTTTGCTTTTTTTCGATGTTGGCCTCACCGCGAGCTTTCTAGAAAAAAAAGTATGCACCGATCGGACAATGGATGCAAAAGTTATGCTCGTTTTAGGTTATAGGTCTCCTTTTTCATATGCTTACACCCACGGTGTAATGACCGCATGGTCGAGGGATGTGGGTTACCTTCCATGGTTCCTTGTGTCCCCATAAACTCGGTAGTCTAGGCGTGGTTCATGATACGGTGGGCGGGTCCTCCACCGCGATGGAGTTCAACGCCGTATTGAATATAACATGCGCGTAGTAGGAGGTATGCGCGGCAGCATCTCAACCATAGGGATTATTTATTTTGTATAAAATTATATACTATTCTACTCTTTGAATTTCTCTTTTTGTCGATATTGGCCTCGCTGCAAGCTTTCTAGAAAAAAAAGTATGCACCGATCGGACAATGGATGCAAAGGTTATGCTCGTTTTAGGTTATAGGTCTCCTTTTTCATGTGCTTACATCCATGGTGTAATGAACCGCGTGCCCGAATCATGTGGGTTACCTTCCATAGTTCCTTGTGTACCCATAAACACGGTAGTGTACGCGCGTTTCATGATATGGTGGGCGAGTCCTCCACCGCGATGGAGTTCAACGCTATATTGAATGTAAGATGCTAGCAGTAGGAGGTACTCGGGGCGGTATCTCAACCATAGGGAAGTATTTATTTTTCATAAAATTATATACTATTCTATTCTTTGATTTTTGCTTTTTTTCGATGTTGGCCTCACCGCGAGCTTTCTAGAAAAAAAAGTATGCACCGATCGGACAATGGATGCAAAAGTTATGCTCGTTTTAGGTTATAGGTCTCCTTTTTCATATGCTTACACCCACGGTGTAATGAACCGCATGGCGAGGGATGTGGGTTACCTTCCATGGTTCCTTGTGTCCCCATAAACTCGGTAGTCTAGGCGTGGTTCATGATACGGTGGGCGGGTCCTCCACCGCGATGGAGTTCAACGCCGTATTGAATATAACATGCGCGTAGTAGGAGGTATGCGCGGCAGCATCTCAACCATAGGGATTATTTATTTTGTATAAAATTATATACTATTCTACTCTTTGAATTTCTCTTTTTGTCGATATTGGCCTCGCTGCAAGCTTTCTAGAAAAAAAAGTATGCACCGATCGGACAATGGATGCAAAGGTTATGCTCGTTTTAGGTTATAGGTCTCCTTTTTCATGTGCTTACATCCATGGTGTAATGAACCGCGTGCCCGAATCATGTGGGTTACCTTCCATAGTTCCTTGTGTACCCATAAACGGTAGTGTACGCGCGTTTCATGATATGGTGGGCGAGTCCTCCACCGCGATGGAGTTCAACGCTATATTGAATGTAAGATGCTAGCAGTAGGAGGTACTCGGGGCGGTATCTCAACCATAGGGAAGTATTTATTTTTCATAAAATTATATACTATTCTATTCTATTCTTTGATTTTTGCTTTTTTCGATGTTGGCCTCACCGCGAGCTTTCTAGAAAAAAAAAGTATGCACCGATCGGACAATGGATGCAAAAGTTATGCTCGTTTTAGGTTATAGGTCTCCTTTTTCATATGCTTACACCCACGGTGTAATGAACCGCATGGTCGAGGGATGTGGGTTACCTTCCATGGTTCCTTGTGTCCCCATAAACTCGGTAGTCTAGGCGTGGTTCATGATACGGTGGGCGGGTCCTCCACCGCGATGGAGTTCAACGCCGTATTGAATATAACATGCGCGTAGTAGGAGGTATGCGCGGCAGCATCTCAACCATAGGGATTATTTATTTTGTATAAAATTATATACTATTCTACTCTTTGAATTTCTCTTTTTCGATATTGGCCTCGCTGCAAGCTTTCTAGAAAAAAAAGTATGCACCGATCGGACAATGGATGCAAAGGTTATGCTCGTTTTAGGTTATAGGTCTCCTTTTTCATGTGCTTACATCCATGGTGTAATGAACCGCGTGCCCGAATCATGTGGGTTACCTTCCATAGTTCCTTGTGTACCCATAAACGGTAGTGTACGCGCGTTTCATGATATGGTGGGCGAGTCCTCCACCGCGATGGAGTTCAACGCTATATTGAATGTAAGATGCTAGCAGTAGGAGGTACTCGGGCGGTATCTCAACCATAGGGAAGTATTTATTTTTCATAAAATTATATACTATTCTATTCTTTGATTTTTGCTTTTTTCGATGTTGGCCTCACCGCGAGCTTTCTAGAAAAAAAAAGTATGCACCGATCGGACAATGGATGCAAAAGTTATGCTCGTTTTAGGTTATAGGTCTCCTTTTTCATATGCTTACACCCACGGTGTAATGAACCGCATGGTCGAGGGATGTGGGTTACCTTCCATGGT
>MU847946.1:0-15739 GCA_032690845.1 Eleusine coracana subsp. coracana
CTATTGTCTATGAATTCCCCGATGTGTTTCCTGAAGATATCTCTGGTCTTCCTCCTGACCGGGACGTGGAATTTAAGATAGAGCTTCAGCCAGGAACTTCTCCAATATCCCGTCGACCGTATAAAATGGCTCCGAACGAGCTGGCTGAGTTGAAAAAGCAGTTGAATGAGCTATTGGAAAAGGGGCTCATTCACCCGAGTACTTCACCTTGGGGCTGCCCCTATCTTCGTAAAGAAGAAGGACAAATCCTTGCGTCTCGTGGTTGATTATGGCCATTGAACGAAGTGACCATCAAAAATAAATACCCGCTGCCACGTATCGATATTCTTTTCGACCAATTGGTTGGTGCCAAGGTCTTTTCCAAAATTGACCTTCGCTCAGGGTATCATCAGATAAAGATAAGGGCAGAAGACATTCCCAAGACCGCTTTCTCTACAAGATATGGATTGTATGAGTACCTAGTAATGTCTTTCGGATTAACAAATGCTTCAGCCCATTTCATGTACCTCATGAATTCGGTATTCATGCCGGAGCTGGACAAATTCGTGGTGGTTCATTGATGACATCCTCATCTATTCCAAATCCAAGGAAGAACACGCTGAACATCTTTGCATCGTTCTCCAACGCCTCCGAGATCACAAGCTGTACGCAAAATTCAGCAAGTGCGAGTTTTGGTTGGACCGTGTGCCATTTCTTGGTCACATAGTTTCTGCGGAAGGTATCTCTGTAGATCCTAGCAAGGTTCAAGATGTGTTGGATTGGAAGCCACTGAGAACTGTTCATCAAGTACGCAGTTTCCTCGGACTAGCCGAATATTATCGTAGGTTCATTCCGAATTTCTCTCGGCTAACCAAACCCATCACGGAACTGCTGAAAAAGGATAAGAAGTTCAATTGGAACAACAATTGTGAGGAAGCATTTCAGTCACTGAAGAAATTATTGACCACTGCCCCAGTATTGGCTCAGCCAGACATCACCAAGCCGTTTGACGTATATTGTGATGCATCTGGGACTGGACTTGGATGCGTGCTCATGCAGGAAGGTCGTGTCATTGCTTACGCATCTCGACAGCTACGGAAGCATGAAGAGCATTATCCAACCCACGACTTGGAACTAGCTGCAGTGGTACTTGCACTAAAAATCTGGAGGCATTATCTGCTTGGAAACTTGGTGCACATCTACACGGATCATAAAAGTTTGAAGTATATCTTTACTCAAACCGATCTAAACATGAGACAACGCCGATGGCTAGAATTAATCAAGGATTATAACCTGGAGATTCATTATCATCCAGGCAAGGCCAATGTAGTAGCCGATGCACTAAGTAGAAAGGTACACTGCCATAATTTGGTGCTGGAATTTCAGGACAGCAGCAACCAAGTAGCTATTTCAGAACCTAGCCTTCGCGTTTTGCCGGCTATAGTAATCAACAACCTTAGTGTACAGTCCACCATTCGTGAAGAAATCATTGCTGCGTAGAAGGGCGATGATGGTATGAATCATATCCGTCAAAACATCAAGAACGGTAAGGCAAAATGCTTTACACAAGACTCAGATGGTACCCTATGGTTCAATAACCGTTAAGTAGTACCAAGGGACTTTGAGCTTCGATGGAAAATTTTGGATGAAGCGCATCACTCCAAATACTCCATTCACCCAGGTAGTAACAAAATATACCAAGATCTGAAGAAGAATTTTTGGTGGACCAGAATGAAGCGAGAAGTGCTCGATATGTTGCAGAATGCGACACATGCTAGAGAGTTAAGGGCTGACATTTGAAGCCGGCCGGGTTACTTCAACGTTAAGTATTCCCGCCTGGAAATGGGAGGCTATCAGCATGGATTTTGTTGTTGGCCTCCCTCTACTTCGCGGTAAGCATGATTTCCCATTTGGGTCATTGTGGACAGACTCACCAAATTGCTCACTTTCTTCTAGTCAATAACATTTACAAGGTAAAATAGTATGCAGAATTACATCGCCAGAATTCTATGTCTTCATGGAGTACCAAAACCATCATTGTCCGATCGTGGTTCGCAGTTCGTTGGAACAACTGCATGCATCATTAGAAACAAGATTGATCGAAGTTCCGCTTACCATGCCGCCACCGATGGACAAACAGAGCGTGTCAACCAAATTCTTGAAGATATGCTTAGAGCTTGCGTTTTAATGTATGGAGGTAACTGGGATGAGTATCTACCCTATGCCGAGTTTTTCGTATAACAACAGTTAGCAGGAGAGTCTGAAGATGTCACTGTTCCGATAGCACTCTATGGTCGTAGTTGTAGAACGCCATTGAATTGGTCTGAATCGGGAGAAAGGGTGACATTTGGCCCTGACCTCGTAAAGGATGCCGAGGAGAAAGTTCGTGTCATTCGAGCCAACCTTAAGGCTGCCAAATGCCGACAAGAGAAGTATGCAAACAGACGACATAGACCACTGTACTTCAATAAGGGTGACTACGTCTATCTCTGAGTGTCCCCTATGAAGGTATCCAACGGTTGGGATCAAAGGAAAGTTAGCTCCCCGTTATATTGGACCATTCCAAATTCTGGAGAGACGAGGAAACGCTGCCTACAAGCTCGAATTACCAGCTAACCTGTCAGGAGTGCACCACACCTTCCATGTTTCCCAGTTGAAACGATGTCTCAAACCATCAATTGACAAAGTACTAGAAGATTATAACCAGCTCCAGCCAGACCTCACCTACTCCGAACAACCGATAAGGATCCTCGATGAGAAGGAGTGCACAACTCGTAAAAGAACCCTCAAATTATATAAAATTCAATGGTGTAATCACTCAGAAGACGAGTCTACTTGGGAATCATTAGAGTTTCTGAGAACTCACTACCCGAAATTTTGGTCATCATAGACAGGTATATTTTAACCACTGTACTTCCCTCTAGATTGCCTTGACCATAATCTCGGGAGGGCTGTGACACCCTAGGTGTCTCACTTCATTTAACCAATAGGGAGAGCTTAGGTTATGAACAACATAACATGAGCTACTAAGACTCACTTCCCTTTTAATAATTCTAGGCAAATAAAAACCCTGTGATCAAGTTATTGAAGCAATTCAAAATTTTCAATGCAACTTATGCTAAATATATTCATAACCATGTTACTAATAATAAAAGAGAATTTTATGAAATTATTGGGCATTTATATGCTTGGCAAGACCCCTAATTAATTAAATAATTCTTGAATAACTAATTAATGCATTTGATAAATTCTAAAAATATGTTTATAAAAATTTCAATTAAAATTCACCAAAGTGTTCTCCACAATTTAAATAGCCCACCCACCAAATTTCACTATTTTTGGAAAACTCCTAGCTATTTTATTTGGATTTATCAAAAATCAGCTTTGACCAGGGACCTCTTTGTGAGGATCTTGAAAGATCAGGGGGCGCAGTGTAAGAAATCCTTCTTCTCCCTCTCACTGGCGCAGAGCCGATTCTCGGCCGATTTCGGAGGTCGCCGGCGCACCGCCCGGGCAGCCATCACTCGCCTCGGGACCGCGCGTGCTACAGCCGCCGTTGACCCCTCTGTGCCCCCGCTCAGTCCCATCCCTCTGCCCTCGGCCGCGAGCTCGCCCAACCTTCTCTTCTCCCCCTCCGCACGCCATCGCCGCGACGGGGAAAACTTCAATTTCCACCGCTCTCTTCTCTCCCACTTCTCCCCACTCACTCTTATCTCTCCTCAACTTGATAGCGAACCGCGAGCTCACAGAACCCACTCTCTCCCGCTCTCTCTCCCATTTTTCCCTCTGCCACTCCATGCTCTGTTTTTCCCCCGCCATTACCGACCCCAAGCTGGAGCTCGCATTCTCACTGTCCTAGCCTCCCTCGGACCCAGCAAGAGCAGCTGGGTTTCGCGCACACCTCTTCTCCCTTCCTGGCACACCGCTCGACCACCCTTCGCTCGAGATGGAGCAATTTTGAACAAAACCGAAGATAGCGTTTCTGGCAACTTTCACCGCCGCCGACTGAAATTTGTTGATCACGGTGAGCCTCGCCACTCATTCTTTATCTCCTTGCACGGGCAACTTCCTGGCTCACCTCCCTAACCTCCTTTCTCTATGTTTTCCAACGAGGAGTCGTCGGCGTCTCACGATTTCCCGGCCGCCATCTCTACGCAGACCGCTGAGGCCGCCTCGCCAATGAGCTATTAGTTCCGGCCCGAGTCCACGACAACATCATCGACGCTGGTGTTCTCCATCTTCTGCTGGTGCCCTACGCGAAGACCGCGACCGATTTGCTGCCTCCTTCCAGAAACGCGACGCCGCCAAAGATCAGGGTTCCGCCGCCTCATGTCGCCGACCAACTTCCGGTGAGAACCAGTCCTTGCGAACCCTTCCTCTTCCCTCGCCGTGATGCACGCTCCATTTTCCCTCAACCGCGGCGAGTTTTTCCTGTGCGTAGCCGCCGGCAGTGAGCCCTCCGGCCGCGCGCCACCCCGCTCCGATGAGCCTACTGGCCGTCCCTCTTGCACCAACGTGGCGTCCACGTGTAGTCGACGTGGAGCTGAGGTGTTGTCCGCGTGGCCTTTCCCAGAATAGAAAAATTCCAGAAAACCATTAAGACTTCAAAAATTCATAGTAAATCGATTTCAAACCCAAATCGGCCCAAACCAATTTTGTTGGATTCATCTTTTAGAGCTCTATTTTAGTAAAATTATAAATCATAGTCCCTGCATATGTATTTTTATTAATTCATTTAATTGCTTAAACACTAATTAATTCACTAGAAATTCTAGGAATAAAATTAAATCCTGATTTTTGGCATGCTCAATAAACATATGATTATCTACCACCACAAAATTTTGGTTTGATAAAATATGGATTATTTTTGGCTCTGAAATTTATTTAGTGTGCTCATTTAAATTAATTCTAGTAATTAGTTGATAATTAATTGGCCCATGTCACTTGGCACAAAAATCTCTCACACAAGCCTTTGTGCCTAGTAATTTACATTAGTTCAGAAACCTATGTTTACTTAATTAAATTAAATTAATTGCTCATACCACTATTTTACTTCAATAAATGCTAGTAATTAAAGTAATTATATCCAGGGGCTGTAAATTGGTAAAAATACAATTCACTTATGTCCCTGATCATGTTAAATCATACAACATCAGAATCAATTGGTTACTATTGTAATCGCTCAATTATTTGGAAGGACTATAACAACCCTAAATAATTGATTAACACACATAAAATAATGAGACTCTAAATGGTTTCTTTGAAGCATATGGCTTCGAGAACATAATAATAATGTTAATCAATATTAAAGACATTGTGCATCATATCATTGCATTCTACGGTATTTTGGTAATACCGACAATTCATTTCTATCATATAGGCAACAACAACCTGGAGCAGGAACAAGAAGATCTTCAGAAGGATCTTGAACCCCAAGAGCAAGACGTTGTAGTTTCTAACACCAACATCGATCCAGGCAAGCCCCGGTTTGCATTTTACCATTTATAAAAATTTGCTAGTTTATGTTACCGCTACGTCTATGATTGTCTGATGCATTAGGTCATAGGAGTTGATTGGAAATCCACCTTGCATGACCCCCAAATGACCCTTGCTTATCATTAGAACTGTGATAGAAACGGTACTGTGTTGCTACGCTTAGTGACTAATAGTCTCGGTAGACATTATCACTAAGAAATGAACTTGACCACTGGAACGGGAACCTAAAATAAGTTTATTTTACTGTTATGATCGGGCAGGGAAGATGCATGCGTAGGTTTGCGGCAACACATGGGTGTTGACTGCGGTAGCCCTGCCTTGTCAAGTATTGAACAATACCGAATATATGCTAGTCCATGGGTACTAGTAAACTGATGTAGCATTGACGCGGCAATACGGACGGTACCCAGTACAGTGGTCGTTGACCCTCCTGCTGCTGGAGTGGGCGGTTCATACCACCAAGTACTGTTGGCAGAACGGCATGCCCACTCGCTGAGATTGGACCCGGACCAAGTTGTTTTTCGTCCTTGTGAAAGGTTGCCATAGACGACCTTAATTGGTGCGTATGTGTCGTGTATTTCGGGTTTTCCCCAGCTGGTGTAAAATCGATTGCAATTGGTGTCGCTCGCAGTAAAGAGTACCGCTTGGTCACTAAGTCGTCATGTAGTTGCATCATGAAAGTTGATTATTGCCCCTTCTATTGATTACTTCTACTGATACTCTTGTACTGTTGTTACCCTGTATTGGCTTTATTATCCTATATAGTTCCACTAAAGTTACATTCTTGCTTCACCCAATTAACATGGCTCAATAAAACTCGATAGAAACTAATAGGTTGCTTAGTGCGAGTCCTTTCAACAAGCTACCCTACTAGAGCCCTTGCATGTCTAGGTGACTCGACGGGTAAGTCTTGCTGAGTAATTAGTACTCAGGCTTTGTGCCATCGTTGTTTACAGGTCATGAAGAGATTGATTTGCCTGAGAATGTGATGCCTTGGGACGTGCAAGTCCCCGAGGGTTGGACTGCCCACTGGGAGTCCGACTCGCCGCCGCAGTGATGTGTGTGCTGCTAGGGTGATGGTTCTCCGGGCAGGGATCATCACTACGCTGTATCGTCGAGCCCATAGTTCCCTTACGTTAGTTGCTTCCGCTGATTTCAAAACATTATGAACTTGTATTAATTTCGCTGCACTCTGAACCCTCGAATTATTGTAATATTCTACTTAATTTGGACCAATGTTGTATTATCAAGTGTCTGCGCTATCAGCACCGTCGGGACCTCGATCCTGCGGGGAGGGCCGCCTCAGCGAGTCCTCCACCATGATGGAGTTCGACATTGTACAGAATGTAACATGCTAGCAGTAGGAGGTACTCGGGGAGGTATCTCAACCATAGGGAAGTATTTATTTTTTTCAAAATTATATACTATTCTACTCTTTGAATTTTGCTTTTTGTCGGTGTTGGCCTCGCTGCAAGCTTTCTAGAAAAAAAGTATGCCCCGATCGGACAACGGATGCAAAAGTTATGCTCGTTTTAAGTTATTGGACTCCTTTTTTGTGTGCTTACACCCACGGTGTGATGAACCGCATGCCCGAATGATGTGGGTTACCTTCCACGGTTCATTGTGTACCTGTAAATGCGGTAGTCTAGGCGCGGTTCATGACACGGTGGGCGAGTCCACCACGATGGAGTTTGACGCTGTATTGAATGTAGCATGCTGGCAGTAGGAGGTATTCGGGGCAGTATCTTAACCATAGGAAAGTATTTATTTTGTAAAAACTTATATACTAATCTACTCTTTGAATTTCTCTTTTTGTCGATGTTGGCCTCGCCGCAAGCTTTCTAGAAAAAAAAAGTATGCCCCGATCGGACAACGGATGTAAAAGTTATGCTTGTTTTAGGTTATAGGTCTCCTTTTTCGTGTGCTTACACCCACGGTGTGCTGAACCACATGGCCGAAGGATGTGGGTTACCTTCCATGGTTCCTTGTGTAGCCATAGACTCGATAGTCTAGGCGCGGTTCATGATACGGTGGGCGTGTCCTCCACCGCGATGGAGTCCGACATTGTATTGAATGTAACATGCTAGCAATAGGAGGTACTCGTCGTGATATCTCAACCATCGGGAATTATTTATTTTTTATAAAATTATATACTATTCTACTCTTTGAATATCACTTTTTTCGGTATTGGCCTCGCCGCAAGCTTTCTAGAAAAAAAGTATGCCCCGAACGGACAACGGACGCAAAAGTTACGCTCGTTTTAGACCCGAACGGTCTCATTTTTCGTGTGCTTAGACCCACGTTGTGCTGAACTGCATGGCCGAGGGATGTGGGTTACCTTCCATGGTTCCTTCCGAACCCATAAACTCGGTAGTCTAGGCGCGGTTCATGACACGGTGGGCGAGTCCTCCACCACGATGGAGTTTGACGCTGTATTGAATGTAGCATGCTGGCAGTAGGAGGTATTCCGGGCAGTATCTTAACCATAGGGAAGTATTTATTTTGTAAAAAATTATATACTATTCTACTCTTTGAATTTCACTTTCTGTCGATGTTGGCCTCGCCTCAAGCTTTCTAGAAAAAAAAAGTATGCCCCGATCAGACAACAGATGCAAAAGTTATACTCATTTTTGGGTTTTGGTCTCCTTTTTCGTGTGCTTACATGCACGGTGTGATGAACCACATGCCCGAATGATATGGGTTACCTTCCATGGTTCCTTGTGTACCCATAAATGCGGTAGTCTAGGCGTGGTTCATGATATGGTGGGCGAGTCCTCCAACGCGATGGAGTTCGACATTGTATTGAATGTAACATGCTAGCAGTAGGAGGTACTCGGGGTGATATCTCAACAATAGGGAATTATTTATGTTTTATAAAATTATATACTATTCTACTCATTAAATTTCACTTTTTATCGATGTTGGCCTTGCAGCAAGCTTTATAGAAAAAAAAGTATGCCCCGATCGGACAACGGATGCAAAAGTTATGCTCGTTTTTGGTTATTGGTCTCCTTTTTTGTGTGCTTAGATCCACGGTGTGATGAACCGTGTTCCCGAATAATATGGGTTACCTTCCATGGTTCCTTGTGTACCCATAAATGTGGTAGTCTAGGCGCAGTTCATGATATGGTGGGCGAGTCCTCCACCGCGATGGAGTTCGACGTTGTATTGAATGTAACATGCTAGCAGTAGCAGGTACTCGGAACAGTATCTCAACCATAGGGGGGTATTTATTTGTTATAAAATTATATACTATTCTACTCTTTGAATTTCACTTTTTGTTGGTATTGGCCTTGCCGCAAGATTTTAGAAAAAAAGTATGCCCCGAACGGATATCGGACGCAAAAGTAACGGTCGTTTTAGGTTATAGGTCTCATTTTTTGTGTACTTACACCCACGTTCTGCTGAACCGCATGGCCGAGGGATGTGGGTTACCATCCATGGTTCCTTGTGTACCCATAAACTCGGTAGTCTAGGCGTGGTTCATGATACGGTGGGCGAGTCCTCCACCACGATAGAGTTCGACGTTGTATTGAATGTAACATGCTGGCAGTAAGAGGTATTCTGGGCGGTATCTTAACCATAGGGAAGTATTTATTTTTAATAAAATTATATACTATTCTACACTTTGAATTTTACTTTTTGTCGGTATTTGCCTCGCTACAAGCTTTCTAGAAAAAAAGTATGCCCTAAACGGACAACGGATGCAATATTTACGCTTGTTTTAAGTTATAGGTCTCATTTTTCTTGTGCTTACACCCACGGTGTGCTGAACCACGTGGACAAAGGATGTGGGTTACCTTCCATGGTTCCTTGTGTAGCCATAAACTCGATAGTCTAGGCGCGGTTCATGATACGGTGGGTGAGTCCTCCACCGCGATGGTGTCCGACATTGTATTAAATGTAACATGCTAGCAGTAGGAGGTACTCGGGGCGATATCTCCACCATGATGGAGTTCGACGTTGTATTGAATGTAACGTGCTGGCAGTAGGAGGTATTCGGGGCAGTATCTTAACCCTAGGGAAGTATTTATTTTGTAAAAAATTATATACTATTCTACTCTTTGAATTTTACTTTTTGTCGGTATTTGCCTCGCTACAAGCTTTCTAGGAAAGAA
Organism: Eleusine coracana subsp. coracana; assembly: GCA_032690845.1. Classification (NCBI taxonomy): domain Eukaryota; kingdom Viridiplantae; phylum Streptophyta; class Magnoliopsida; order Poales; family Poaceae; genus Eleusine; species Eleusine coracana. The sequence continues at coordinate 9,594 of MU847946.1, forward strand.
GTGTGCCCCGAACGGACAACGGATGCAAAATTTACGCTTGTTTTAGGTTATAGGTCTCATTTTTCGTGTGCTTACACCCACGGTGTGCTGAACCGCATGGCTGAGGGATGTGGGTTACCTTCCATGGTTTCTTGTGTACCCATAAACCCGGTAGTCTAGGCGCGGTTCATGATACGGTGGGCGAGTCCTCCACCACGATGGAGTTCGACGTTGTATTGAATGTAACGTGCTGGCAGTAGGAGGTAATCGGGGCAGTATCTTAACCATAGGGAGTATTTATTTTGTAAAAAATTATATACTATTCTACTGTTTGAATTTCGCTTTTGTTGAGTGTTGGCCTCGCCACAAGCTTTCTAGGAAAAAAAGTTTGCCCCGGTCGGACAATGGATGCAAAAGTTATGCTCGTTTTAGGTTATAGGTCTCATTTTTCGTGTGCTTAAACCCACAGTGTGCTGTACCACCTGGCCGAAGGATGTGGGTTACCTTCCATGGTTCCTTGTGTAGCCATAAACTCGGTAGTCTAGGCGCGGTTCATGATACGGTGGGTTAGTCCTCCACCACGATGGAGTTCGACGCTGTATTGAATGTAACATGCTGGCAGTAGGAGGTATTCGGGCAGTATCTTAACCATAGGGAATTATTCATTTTAGAAAAAATTATATAGTATTCTACTCTTCGAATTTTGCTTTTTGTCGATGTTGGCCTCGCCGCAAGCTTTCTAGAAAAAAAAAGTATGCCCCGATCGAACAACGGATGCAAAACCTATGCTTGTTTTAGGTTATAGGTCTCCTTTTTCATGTGCTTACACCCACGATGTGCTGAACCGCATGGCCGAAGGATGTGGGTTACCTTCCATGGTTCCTTGTGAAGCTATAAACTTGGTAGTCTAGGCGCGGTTCATGATACGGTGGGCGAGTCCTCCACCGCGATGGAGTTCGATGTTGTATTGAATGTAACATGCTAGCAGTAGGAGGTACTCGCGGTGATATCTCAACCATAGGGAATTATTTATTTTTTATAAAATTATATACCATTCTACTCATTGAATTTTGCTTTTTGTCAATGTTGGCCTTGCTCCAAGCTTTCTAGAAAAAAAAGTATGCCCCGATGGGACAATGGATGCAAAAGTTATGCTCGTTTTTGGTTATTGGTCTCCTTTTTCGTGTGCTTACATCCACGATGTGATGAACCACACGCCCGAATGATATGGGTTACCTTCCATGGTTCCTTCTATACCCATAAATGCGGTAGTCTAGGCGCGGTTCATGATATGGTGGGCGAGTCCTCCAACGCGATGGAGTTCGACGTTGTATTGAATGTAACATGCTAGCAGTAGGAGGTACTCGGGGCGGTATCTCAACCATCGGGAAGTATTTATTTTTTATAAAATTATATACTATTCTACTCTTTGAATTTTGCTTTTTGTCAGTATTGGCCACGCCGCAAGCTTTCTAGAAAAAATAGTATGCCCCGAACGGACAATGGACGCAAAACTTACGCTCATTTTAGGTTATAGGTCTCATTTTTCATGTGCTTACACCCATGGTGTGATGAACCACGTGGCCAAGGGATGTGGGTTACCATTCATGGTTCCTTGTGTACCCATAAACTCGGTAGTCTAGGCGCGGTTCATGATACGGTGGGCGAGTCCTCCACCACGATGGAGTTTGACGCTGTATTGAATGTAACATGCTGGCAGTAGGAGGTATTCAGGGCAGTATCTTAACCATAGGAAAGTATTTATTTTTAATAAAATTATATACTATTCTACACTTTGAATTTTACTTTTTGTTGGTATTTGCCTCGCTACAAGCTTTCTAGAAAAAAAGTATGCCCCGAACGGACAACGGATGCAAAATTTACGCTTGTTTTAAGTTATAGGTCTCATTTTTCGTGTGCTTACACCCACGGTGTGCTGAACCGCATGGCTGAGGGATGTGGGTTACCTTCCATGGTTTCTTGTGTACCCAAAAACCCGGTAGTCTAGGCGCGGTTCATGATACGGTGGGGGAGTCCTCCACCATGATGGAGTTCGACGTTGTATTGAATGTAACGTGCTGGCAGTAGGAGGTAATCGGGGCAGTATCTTAACCATAGGGAAGTATTTATTTTGTAAAAAATTATATACTATTCTACTGTTTGAATTTCGCTTTTTGTTGGTGTTGGCCTCGCCACAAGCTTTCTAGGAAAAAAAGTTTGCCCCGATCGGACAATGGATGCAAAAGTTATGCTCGTTTTAGGTTATAGGTCTCATTTTTCATGTGCTTAAACCCACAGTGTGCTGTACCACCTGGCCGAAGGATGTGGGTTACCTTCCATGGTTCCTTGTGTAGCCATAAACTCGGTAGTCTAGGCGCGGTTCATGATACGGTGGGCTAGTCCTCCACCACGATGGAGTTCGACGCTGTATTGAATGTAACATGCTGGCAGTAGGAGGTATTCGGGCAGTATCTTAACCATAGGGAATTATTCATTTTAGAAAAAATTATATAGTATTCTACTCTTCGAATTTTGCTTTTTGTCGATGTTGGCCTCGCCGCAAGCTTTCTAGAAAAAAAAAGTATGCCCCGATCGAACAACGGATGCAAAACCTATGCTTGTTTTAGGTTATAGGTCTCCTTTTTCATGTGCTTACACCCACGATGTGCTGAACCGCATGGCCGAAGGATGTGGGTTACCTTCCATGGTTCCTTGTGAAGCTATAAACTCGGTAGTCTAGGCGCGGTTCATGATACGGTGGGCGAGTCCTCCACCGCGATGGAGTTCGATGTTGTATTGAATGTAACATGCTAGCAGTAGGAGGTACTCGCGGTGATATCTCAACCATAGGGAATTATTTATTTTTTATAAAATTATATACCATTCTACTCATTGAATTTGCTTTTTGTCAATGTTGGCCTTGCTCCAAGCTTTCTAGAAAAAAAAGTATGCCCCGATGGGACAATGGATGCAAAAGTTATGCTCGTTTTTGGTTATTGGTCTCCTTTTTCGTGTGCTTACATCCACGATGTGATGAACCACACGCCCGAATGATATGGGTTACCTTCCATGGTTCCTTCTATACCCATAAATGCGGTAGTCTAGGCGCGGTTCATGATATGGTGGGCGAGTCCTCCAACGCGATGGAGTTCGACGTTGTATTGAATGTAACATGCTAGCAGTAGGAGGTACTCGGGGCGGTATCTCAACCATCGGGAAGTATTTATTTTTTATAAAATTATATACTATTCTACTCTTTGAATTTGCTTTTTGTCAGTATTGGCCACGCCGCAAGCTTTCTAGAAAAAATAGTATGCCCCGAACGGACAACGGACGCAAAAGTTACGCTCATTTTAGGTTATAGGTCTCATTTTTCATGTGCTTACACCCATGGTGTGCTGAACCACGTGGCCAAGGGATGTGGGTTACCATTCATGGTTCCTTGTGTACCCATAAACTCGGTAGTCTAGGCGCGGTTCATGATACGGTGGGCGAGTCCTCCACCACGATGGAGTTTGACGCTGTATTGAATGTAACATGCTGGCAGTAGGAGGTATTCAGGGCAGTATCTTAACCATAGGGAAAGTATTTATTTTTAATAAAATTATATACTATTCTACACTTTGAATTTTACTTTTTGTTGGTATTTGCCTCGCTACAAGCTTTCTAGAAAAAAAGTATGCCCCGAACGGACAACGGATGCAAAATTTACGCTTGTTTTAAGTTATAGGTCTCATTTTTCGTGTGCTTACACCCCGGTGTGCTGAACCGCATGGCTGAGGGATGTGGGATTACCTTCCATGATTTCTTGTGTACCCATAAAACCCGGTAGTCTAGGCGCGGTTCATGATACGGTGGGGGAGTCCTCCACCATGATGGAGTTCGACGTTGTATTGAATGTAACGTGCTGGCAGTAGGAGGTAATCGGGGCAGTATCTTAACCATAGGGAAGTATTTATTTTGTAAAAAATTATATACTATTCTACTGTTTGAATTCGCTTTTTGTTGGTGTTGGCCTCGCCACAAGCTTTCTAGGAAAAAAAGTTTGCCCCGATCGGACAATGGATGCAAAAGTTATGCTCGTTTTAGGTTATAGGTCTCATTTTTTCTGTGTGCTTAAACCCACAGTGTGCTGTACCACCTGGCCGAAGGATGTGGGTTACCTTCCATGGTTCCTTGTGTAGCCATAAACTCGGTAGTCTAGGCGCGGTTCATGATACGGTGGGCTAGTCCTCCACCATGATGGAGTTCGACGCTGTATTGAATGTAACATGCTGGCAGTAGGAGGTATTCGGGCAGTATCTTAACCATAGGGACTTATTCATTTTAGAAAAAATTATATAGTATTCTACTCTTTGAATTTGCTTTTTGTCGATGTTGCCTTGCCGCAAGCTTTCTAGAAAAAAAAAGTATGCCCCGATCGAACAACGGATGCAAAACCTATGCTCGTTTTAGGTTATAGGTCTCCTTTCTCATGTGCTTACACCCACGATGTGCTGAACCGCATGGCCGAAGGATGTGGGTTACCTTCCATGGTTCCTTGTGAAGCTATAAACTCGGTAGTCTAGGCGCTGTTCATGATACGGTGGGCGAGTCCTCCACCGCGATGGAGTTCGACGTTGTATTGAATGTAACATGCTAGCAGTAGGAGGTACTCGCGGTGATATCTCAACCATAGTGAATTATTATTTTTTATAAAATATATACCATTCTACTCATTGAATTTTGCTTTTTGTCAATGTTGGCCTTGCTCCAAGCTTTCTAGAAAAAAAAGTATGCCCCGATGGGACAATGGATGCAAAAGTTATGCTCGTTTTTGGTTATTGGTCTCCTTTTTCGTGTGCTTACATCCACGATGTGATGAACCACATGCCCGAATGATATGGGTTACCTTCCATGGTTCCTTCTATACCCATAAATGCGGTAGTCCTAGGCGCGGTTCATGATATGGTGGGCGAGTCCTCCAACGCGATGGAGTTCGACGTTGTATTGAATGTAACATGCTAGCAGTAGGAGGTACTCGGGGCGATATCTCAACCATCGGGAAGTATTTATTTTTTATAAAAATTATATATTCTACTCTTTGAATTTTGCTTTTTGTCAGTATTGGCCACGCCGCAAGCTTTCTAGAAAAATAGTATGCCCCGAACGGACAACGGACGCAAAACTTACGCTCAATTTAGGTTATAGGTCTCATTTTCATGTGCTTACACCCATGGTGTGCTGAACCACGGGCCAAGGATGTGGGTTACCATCCATGGTTCCTTGTGTACCCATAAACTCGGGTAGTCTAGGCGCGGTTCATGATACGGTGGGCGAGTCCTCCACCACGATGGAGTTTGACGCTGTATTGAATGTAACATGCTGGCAGTAGGAGGTACTCAGGGCAGTATCTAACCATAGGGAAGTATTTATTTTTAAAAAATATACTATTCTACACTTGAATTTTACTTTTATTTGTATTTGGCCTCGCCGCAAGCTTTCTAGAAAAAAAGTATGCCCCGAACGGACAACGGATGCAAAATTACTGTTTAGTTATAGGTCTCATTTTTGTGTGCTTACACCACGGTGTGCTGAACCGCATGGCGAGGGATGTGGGTTACCTTCCATGGTTTTTGTGTACCATAAACCGGTAGTCTAGGCGCGGTTCATGATACGGTGGGCGAGTCCTCCACGATGGAGTTCGACGTTGTATTGAATGTAACGTGCTGGCAGTAGGAGGTATCGGGGGGCAGTATCTAACCATAGGGAAGTATTTATTTTGTAAAAAATTATATACTATTCTACACTTTGAATTTTACTTTTTGTTTGTTGCCTCGCACAAGCTTTCTAGAAAAAAAAGTATGCCCGACGGACAACGGATGCAAAAATTTACGCTCGTTTTTGGTTATGGTCTCCTTTTTCGTGTGCTTACATCCACGTGTGATGAACCACGTGCCTGAATGATGGGTTACCTTCCATGGTTCCTATACCCATAAATGCGGTAGCCTAGGCGGTTCATGATATGGTGGGCGAGTCCTCCACGCGATGGAGTTCGACGTTGTATTGAATGTAACATGCTAGCAGTAGGAGGTACTCGGGGTATCAACCAGGGAAGTATTTTTTTTTATAAAATTATATACTATTCTACTCTTTGAATTTTGCTTTTTGTCATATTGGCCTCGCCG
>MU847947.1:0-14752 GCA_032690845.1 Eleusine coracana subsp. coracana
GCACGCTTTTTAGAGCAATACCGTAATGGCTGACCTCACTTCCGCTGACCGCGTGTCGTGCTGTTCAACTCAGGGTCTCATAACTAGTAGCATCACACGGATCCATGAAATAACTTCATTCGAGTAAACGAACGGAAACAAACCAAATAAATGAGAGAGTAGAAAAAAGGGATGCAACACAGGACTTCCTAGGAGGTCACCCATCCTAGTACTACTCTCCCAAGCGCTTAACTTCGGAGTTTTGATGGGATCCGGTGCTTTAGTGCTGGTATGATCGCATCCGACATAAACCATCTTCTTTTCCTTTTAACCACAACTCCTACATTGACCCATATCCTCATGCACGCTTTTAGAGCAATACCGTAATGGCTGACCTCACTTCCGCTGACCGCGTGTCGTGCTGTTCAACTCAGGTCTCATAACTAGTAGCATCACACGCGGATCCATGAAATAACTTCATTCGAGTAAACGAACGGAAACAAAACCAAAAATAAATGAGAGAGTAGAGAAAAAAGGGATGCAACACAAGAGACTTCCTAGGAGGTCACCCATCCTACTACTCTCGCCCAAGCACTTAACTTCGAGTTTTGATGGGATCCGGTGCTTTAGTGCTGGTATGATCGCATCCGACATAAACCATCTTCTTTTTCCTTTTAACCACAACTCCTACATTGACCCATATCCTCATGCACGCTTTTTAGAGCAATACCGTAATGGCTGACCTCACTTCCGCTGACCGCGTGTCGTGCTGTTCAACTCAGGGTCTCATAACTAGTAGCATCACACGCGATCCATGAAATAACTTCATTCGAGTAAACGAACGGAAACAAAACCAAAAATAAATGAGAGAGTAGAGAAAAAGGGATGCAACACAAGGACTTCCTAGGAGGTCACCCATCCTAGTACTACTCTCGCCCAAGCTTAACTTCGAGTTTTGATGGGATCCGGTGCTTTAGTGCTGGTATGATCGCATCCGACATAAACCATCTTCTTTTTCCTTTTAACCACAACTCCTACATTGACCCATATCCTCATGCACGCTTTTAGAGCAATACCGTAATGGCTGACCTCACTTCCGCTGACCGCGTGTCGTGCTGTTCAACTCAGGGTCTCATAACTAGTAGCATCACACGCGGATCCGAAATAACTTCATTCGAGTAAACGAAAAAAACCAAAAATAAATGAGAGTAGAGAAAAAAGGGATGCAACACAGGACTTCCTACGAGGTCACCCATCCTAGTACTACTCTCGCCCAAGCTTAACTTCGAGTTTTGATGGGATCCGGTGCTTTAGTGCTGGTATGATCGCATCCGACATAAACCATCTTCTTTTTCCTTTTAACCACAACTCCTACATTGACCCATATCCTCATGCACGCTTTTTAGAGCAATACCGTAATGGCTGACCTCACTTCCGCTGACCGCGTGTCGTGCTGTTCAACTCAGGGTCTCATAATTAGTAGCATCACACGCGGATCCATGAAATAACTTCATTCGAGTAAACGAACGGAAACAAAACCAAAAATAAATGAGAGTAGAGAAAAAAGGGATGCAACACGAGGACTTCCTAGGAGGTCACCCATCCTAGTACTACTCTCGCCCAAGGCTTAACTTCGAGTTTTGATGGATCCGGTGCTTTAGTGCTGGTATGATCGCATCCGACATAAACCATCTTCTTTTTCCTTTTAACCACAACTCCTACATTGACCCATATCCTCATGCACGCTTTTTAGAGCAATACCAATGGCTGACCTCACTTCCGCTGACCGCGTGTCGTGCTGTTCAACTCAGGGTCTCATAATAGTAGCATCACACGCGGATCCATGAAATAACATTCGAGTAAACGAACGGAAACAAAACCAAAAATAAGAGAGAAAAAAGGGATCAACACACTTCCTAGGAGGTCACCCATCCTAGTACTACTCTCGCCCAAGCGCTTAACTTCGTTTTGATGGATCCGGTGCTTTAGTGCTGGTATGATCGCATCCGACATAAACCATCTTCTTTTTCCTTTAAACCACAACTCCTACATTGACCCATATCCTCATGCACGCTTTTTAGAGCAATACCGTAATGGCTGACCTCACTTCCGCTGACCGGCGTGTCGTGCTGTTCAACTCAGGGTCTCATAACTAGTAGCATCACACGCGGATCCATGAATAACTCATTCGAGTAACGAACAGAAAACAAAACCAAAAATAATATGAGAGAGTAGAGAAAAAAAGGGATGAACACAAGAACTTCCCACGAGATCACCCTGCTAGTACTACTGCTCGCCCAAGCCACGCTTAACTTCGAAGTTTGATGGGATCCGGTGCTTTCAGTGCTGGTATGAAGCGCATCCGACATATACCATCTTCTTTTTCCTTTTAAACCACACACTCCTACATTGACCCATATCCTTACATGCCGCTTTTAGAGCAATACCGTAATGGCTGACCTCACTTCGCTGACCGCGTGTCGTGCTGTTCAACTCAGGGTCTCATATTAGTAGCACACCCGCGGATCCATGAAATAACTTCATTCGAGTAAACGAACGGAAACAAAACCAAAAATAAATGAGAGAGTAGAGAAAAAAGGGATGCAACACAGGACTTCCTAGGAGGTCACCCCATCCTAGTACTACTCTCGCCCAAGCAAGCTTAACTTCGTTTTGATGGGATCCGGTGCTTTAGTGCTGGTATGATCGCATCCGACATAAACCATCTTCTTTTTCCTTTTAACCACAACTCCTACATTGACCCATATCCTCATGCACGCTTTTTAGAGCAATACCGTAATGGCTGACCTCACTTCCGCTGACCCGTGTCGTGCTGTTCAACTCAGGGTCTCATAATAGTAGCATCACACGCGGATCCATGAAAAACTTCATTCGAGTAAACGAACGGAAACAAAACCAAAAATAAATGAGAGTAGAGAAAAAAGGGATGCAACACGAGGACTTCCTAGGAGGTCACCCATCCTAGTACTACTCTCGCCCAAGCTTAACTTCGTTTTGATGGGATCCGGTGCTTTAGTGCTGGTATGAATCGCATCCAACATAAACATCTTCTTTTTCCTTTAACCACACACTCCTACATTGACCCATAGCCTCATGCACGCTTTTAGAGCAATACCGCAATGGCTGATCCTCACTTCCGCTGACCGCGTGTCGTGCTGTTCACTCAGGTGTCTCATAACTAGTACATCACACGCGGATCCTGTGAATAACTCATTCGAGTTAAACGAACGGAAACAAACCAAAATAAATGAGAGAGTAGAGAAAAAAGGGATGCAACACAAGAACTTCCCACGAGATCACCCATGCTAGTACTACTCTCCGCCCAAGCACGCTTAACTTCGAAGTTTGATGGGATCCGGTGCTTTAGTGCTGGTATGATCGCATCCGACATAATACCATCCTTCTTTTCCTTTTAACCACAACTCCTACATTGACCCATATCCTCATGCACGCTTTCAGGATGCAATGCCGTAATGGCTGACCTCTACTTCCGCTGACTCGGTGTCGTGCTGTTCAACTCAGGGTCTCATAACTAGTAGCATCACACGCGGATCCGTGAAATAACTTCATTCGAGTAAACGAACGGAAACAAAAACCAAAATAAATGAGAGAGTAGAGAAAAAAGGGGATGCAACACGAGACTTCCACGAGGTCACCCATCCTAGTACTACTCTCGCCCAAGCACGCTTAACTTCGGAGTTTTGATGGGATCCGGTGCTTTAGTGCTGGTATGATCGCATCCGACATATACCATCTTCTTTTTCCTTTTAACCACAAACTCCTACATTGACCCATATCCTCATGCACGCTTTCAGAGCAATAGCCGATATGGCTGACCTCACTTCTGCTGACCGCGTGTCGTGCTGTTCAACTCAGGGTCTCCATAACTAGTAGCATCACAACCCGGATCCAGTGAAATAACTTCATTCGAGGTAAATGAACGGAAACAAAACCAAAAATAAATGAGAGAGTAGAGAAAAAAGAGGGATGCAACACAGAGGACTTCCTAGGAGGTCACCCATCCTAGTACTACTCTCGCCCAAGCACGCTTAACTTCGAGTTTGATGGATCCGGTGCTTTAGTGCTGGTATGATCGCATCCGACATAACCATCTTCTTTTCCTTTAACCACAATCCTACATTGACCCATTACTCATGCACGCTTTTTCAGAGCAATGCCGTAATGGCTGCTACTCCGCTGACGCGTGTCGTGCTGTTCAACTCAGGGTCTCATAACTAGTAGCATCCACACGCGGATCCGTGAATAACTTCACTTCGAGTAAACTGAACGGGAAACAAAACCAAAAATAAATGAGAGAGTATAGAAAAAAGGGATGCAACACAAGGACTTCCTACGAGTCACCCATCCTAAGTACTACTCTCGGCCCAAGCCACGCTTAACTTCGAGAGTTTGATGAGATCCGGTGCTTTAGTGCTGGTATGATCGCATCCGACATAACCATCTTCTTTTCCTTTTACACCTACAACTCCTACATTGACCCATATGCTCTCAATGCACGCTTTTTTAGAGCAATACCGTAATGGTGACCTCACTTTCGCTGACCGCGTGTCGTGCTGTTCAACTCAGGGTCTCATAACTAGTAGCATCACACGCGGATCCGTGAAATAACTTCATTCGAGTAAACGAACGGAAACAAAACCAAAAATAAATGAGAGAGTAGAGAAAAAAAGGGATGCAACACAAGACTTCCCACGAGATCACCCATCCTAGTACTACTCTCGCCCAAGCACGCTTAACTTCGGAGTTTGATGGGATCCGGTGCTTTAGTGCTGGTATGATCGCATCCGACATATACCATCTTCTTTTTCCTTTAACCACAACTCCTACATTGACCCATATCCTCATGCACGCTTTTAGAGCAATACCGTAATGGCTGACCTCACTTCCGCTGACGCGTGTCGTGCTGTTCAACTCAAGGGTCTCATAACTAGTAGCATCACACGCGGATCCGTGAAATACTTCATTCGAGTAAACGAACGGAAACAAAACCAAAAATAAATGAGAGAGTAGAGAAAAAGAGGGATGCAACACAAGAGACTTCCCTAGGAGGATCACCCATCCTAGTACTACTCTCGCCCAAGCACGCTTAACTTCGAAGTTTTGATGGGATCCGGTGCTTTAGTGCTGGTATGATCGCATCCGACATATACCATCTTCTTTTTCCTTTTAACCACAACTCCTACATTGACCCATATCCTCATGCACGCTTTCAGAGCAATGCCTAATGGCTGACCTACTTCTGCTGACCCGCGTGTCGTGCTGTTCAACTCAGGGTCTCATAACTAGTAGCATCACACGCGGATCCATGAAATAACTTCATTCGAAGTAAACTGAACGGAAACAAACCAAATAAATGAGAGAGTAGAGAAAAAAGGGATGCAACACAAGGACTTCCTAGGAGGTCACCCATCCTAATACTACTCTCGCCCAAGCACGCTTAACTTCAGAGTTCTATGAGATCTGGAGCTTTAGTGCTGGTATGATCGCATCCACATAAACCATCTTCCTTTTCCTTTTAACCACAACTCCTACATTGACCCATATCCTATGCATGCTTTTTAGAGCAATACCGCAATGCTGACCTCACTTCCGCTGACCGCGTGTCGTGCTGTTCAGCTCAGGTCTCATAACTAGTAGCATCCACACGCGGATCCTGTGAAATAACTTCATTCGTAGTAAACGAACGGAAACAAAACCAAAAATAAATGAGAGAGTAGAGAAAAAAAGGGATGCAACACGAGGACTTCCTAGGAGGTCACCCATCCTAGTACTACTCTCGCCCAAGCACGCTTAACTTCAGAGTTCTGATGGGATCCGGTGCTTTAGTGCTGGTATGATCGCATCCGACATAAAGCCATCTTCTTTTTCCTTTTAACCACAACTCCTACATTGACCCATATCCCCATGCACGCTTTTAGAGCAATGCCGTAATGGCTGATCCTCACTTCCGCTGACCGCGTGTCGTGCTGTTCAACTCAGGGTCTCATAACTAGTAGCATCACACGCGGATCCGTGAAATAACTTCATTCGAGTAAACGAACGGAAACAAAACCAAAAATAAATGAGAGAGTAGAGAAAAAAAGGGATGCAACACAAGAACTTCCCACGAGATCACCCATGCCTAGTACTACTCTCGCCCAAGCACGCTTAACTTCAGAGTTTTGATGGGATCCGGTGCTTTAGTGCTGGTATGATCGCATCCGACATATACCATCTTCTTTTTCCTTTTAACCACAACTCCTACATTGACCCATATCCTTCATGCACGCTTTTAGAGCAATACCGTAATGGCTGACCTCACTTCCGCTGACCGCGTGTCGTGCTGTTCAACTCAGGGTCTCATAACTAGTAGCATCACACGCGGATCCATGAAATAACTTCATTCGAGTAAACGAACGGAAACAAAACCAAAAATAAATGAGAGAGTAGAGAAAAAAAGGGATGCAACACAAGGACTTCCTAGGAGGTCACCCATCCTAGTACTACTCTCGCCCAAGCACGCTTAACTTCGGAGTTTGATGGGATCCGGTGCTTTAGTGCTGGTATGATCGCATCCGACATAAACCATCTTCTTTTTCCTTTTAACCACAACTCCTACATTGACCCATATCCTCATGCACGCTTTTAGAGCAATACCGTAATGGCTGACCTCACTTCGCTGACCGCGTGTCGTGCTGTTCAACTCAGGGTCTCATAACTAGTAGCATCACACGCGGATCCATGAAATAACTTCATTCGAGTAAACGAACGGAAACAAAACCAAAAATAAATGAGAGAGTAGAGAAAAAAAGGGATGCAACACAAGGACTTCCTACGAGGTCACCCATCCTAGTACTACTCTCGCCCAAGCACGCTTAACTTCGGAGTTTTGATGGGATCCGGTGCTTTAGTGCTGGTATGATCGCATCCGACATAAACCATCTTCTTTTTCCTTTTAACCACAACTCCTACATTGACCCATATCCTCATGCACGCTTTTAGAGCAATACCGTAATGGCTGACCTCACTTCCGCTGACCGCGTGTCGTGCTGTTCAACTCAGGGTCTCATAACTAGTAGCATCACACGCGGATCCATGAAATAACTTCATTCGAGTAAACGAACGGAAACAAAACCAAAAATAAATGAGAGAGTAGAGAAAAAAAGGGATGCAACACAAGAACTTCCCTACGAGATCACCCATCCTAGTACTACTCTCGCCCAAGCACGCTTAACTTCAGAGTTCTGATGGGATCCGGTGCTTTAGTGCTGGTATGATCGCATCCGACATAAACCATCTTCTTTTTCCTTTTAACCACAACTCCTACATTGACCCATATCCTCATGCACGCTTTTCAGAGCAATGCCGTCATGGCTGATCCTCACTTCCGCTGACCGCGTGTCGTGCTGTTCAACTCAGGGTCTCATAACTAGTAGCATCACACGCGGATCCGTGAAATAACTTCATTCGAGTAAACGAACGGAAACAAAACCAAAAATAAATGAGAGAGTAGAGAAAAAAAGGGATGCAACACAAGGAACTTCCCACGAGATCACCCATCCTAGTACTACTCTCGCCCAAGCACGCTTAACTTCGGAGTTTTGATGGGATCCGGTGCTTTAGTGCTGGTATGATCGCATCCGACATAACCATCTTCTTTTTCCTTTTAACCACAACTCCTACATTGACCCATATCCTCATGCACGCTTTTAGAGCAATACCGTAATGGCTGACCTCACTTCCGCTGACCGCGTGTCGTGCTGTTCAACTCAGGGTCTCATAACTAGTAGCATCACACGCGGATCCAGTGAAATAACTTCATTCGAGTAAACGAACGGAAACAAAACCAAAAATAAATGAGAGAGTAGAGAAAAAAAGGGATGCAACACAAGGAACTTCCCTACGAGGATCACCCATCCTAGTACTACTCTCGCCCAAGCACGCTTAACTTCGAGTTTTGATGGGATCCGGTGCTTTAGTGCTGGTATGATCGCATCCGACATATACCATCTTCTTTTTCCTTTTAACCACAACTCCTACATTGACCCATATCCTCATGCACGCTTTTAGAGCAATACCGTAATGGCTGACCTCACTTCCGCTGACCGCGTGTCGTGCTGTTCAACTCAGGGTCTCATAACTAGTAGCATCACACGCGGATCCATGAAATAACTTCATTCGAGTAAACGAACGGAAACAAACCAAAAATAAATGAGAGAGTAGAGAAAAAAAGGGATGCAACACAAGGACTTCCTACGAGGTCACCCATCCTAGTACTACTCTCGCCCAAGCACGCTTAACTTCGGAGTTTTGATGGGATCCGGTGCTTTAGTGCTGGTATGATCGCATCCGACATAAACCATCTTCTTTTTCCTTTTAACCACAACTCCTACATTGACCCATATCCTCATGCACGCTTTTTAGAGCAATACCGTAATGGCTGACCTCACTTCCGCTGACCGCGTGTCGTGCTGTTCAACTCAGGGTCTCATAACTTAGTAGCATCACACGCGGATCCATGAAATAACTTCATTCGAGTAAACGAACGGAAACAAAACCAAAAATAAATGAGAGAGTAGAGAAAAAAGGGATGCAACACAAGGACTTCCTAGGAGGTCACCCATCCTAGTACTACTCTCGCCCAAGCACGCTTAACTTCGAGTTCTGATGGGATCCGGTGCTTTAGTGCTGGTATGATCGCATCCGACATAAACCATCTTCCTTTTTCCTTTTAACCACAACTCCTACATTGACCCATATCCTCATGCACGCTTTTTAGAGCAATACCGTCATGGCTGACTCTCACTTCCGCTGACCGCGTGTCGTGCTGTTCAACTCAGGGTCTCATAACTAGTAGCATCACACGCGGATCCGTGAAATAACTTCATTCGAGTAAACGAACGGAAACAAAACCAAAATAAATGAGAGAGTAGAGAAAAAAAGGGATGCAACACAAGAACTTCCCACGAGATCACCCATCTAGTACTACTCTCGCCCAAGCACGCTTAACTTCGAAGTTTTGATGGGATCCGGTGCTTTAGTGCTGGTATGATCGCATCCGACATATACCATCTTCTTTTTCCTTTTAACCACAACTCCTACATTGACCCATATCCTCATGCACGCTTTTTAGAGCAATACCGTAATGGCTGACCTCACTTCCGCTGACCGCGTGTCGTGCTGTTCAACTCAGGGTCTCATAACTAGTAGCATCACACGCGGATCCATGAAATAACTTCATTCGAGTAAACGAACGGAAACAAAACCAAAAATAAATGAGAGAGTAGAGAAAAAAAGGGATGCAACACAAGGACTTCCTACGAGGTCACCCATCCTAGTACTACTCTCGCCCAAGCACGCTTAACTTCGGAGTTTTGATGGGATCCGGTGCTTTAGTGCTGGTATGATCGCATCCGACATAAACCATCTTCTTTTTCCTTTTAACCACAACTCCTACATTGACCCATATCCTCATGCACGCTTTTAGAGCAATACCGTAATGGCTGACCTCACTTCGCTGACCGCGTGTCGTGCTGTTCAACTCAGGGTCTCATAACTAGTAGCATCACACGCGGATCCAGTGAAATAACTTCATTCGAGTAAATCGAACGGAAACAAAAACCAAAAATAAATGAGAGAGTAGAGAAAAAAGGGATGCAACACAAGGACTTCCTAGGAGGTCACCCATCCTAGTACTACTCTCGCCCAAGCACGCTTAACTTCGGAGTTTTGATGGGATCCGGTGCTTTAGTGCTGGTATGATCGCATCCGACATAAACATCTTCTTTTTCCTTTTAACCACAACTCCTACATTGACCCATATCCTCATGCACGCTTTTTAGAGCAATACCGTAATGGCTGACCTCACTTCCGCTGACCGCGTGTCGTGCTGTTCAACTCAGGGTCTCATAACTAGTAGCATCACACGCGGATCCATGAAATAACTTCATTCGAGTAAACGAACGGAAACAAAACCAAAAATAAATGAGAGAGTAGAGAAAAAAAGGGATGCAACACAAGGACTTCCTACGAGGTCACCCATCCTAGTACTACTCTCGCCCAAGCACGCTTAACTTCGGAGTTTTGATGGGATCCGGTGCTTTAGTGCTGGTATGATCGCATCCGACATAAACCATCTTCTTTTTCCTTTTAACCACAACTCCTACATTGACCCATATCCTCATGCACGCTTTTAGAGCAATACCGTAATGGCTGACCTCACTTCCGCTGACCGCGTGTCGTGCTGTTCAACTCAGGGTCTCATAATAGTAGCATCACACGCGGATCCATGAAATAACTTCATTCGAGTAAACGAACGGAAACAAAACCAAAATAAATGAGAGAGTAGAGAAAAAAAGGGATGCAACACAAGAACTTCCCACGAGATCACCCATCCTAGTACTACTCTCGCCCAAGCACGCTTAACTTCGGAGTTTTGATGGGATCCGGTGCTTTAGTGCTGGTATGATCGCATCCGACATAAACCATCTTCTTTTTCCTTTTAACCACAACTCCTACATTGACCCATATCCTCATGCACGCTTTTAGAGCAATGCCGTATGGCTGACCTCACTTCTGCTGACCGCGTGTCGTGCTGTTCAACTCAGGGTCTCATAACTAGTAGCATCACACGCGGATCCATGAAATAACTTCATTCGAGTAAACGAACGGAAACAAAACCAAAAATAAATGAGAGAGTAGAGAAAAAAGGGATGCAACACAAGAACTTCCCACGAGATCACCCATGCTAGTACTACTCTCGCCCAAGCACGCTTAACTTCGAAGTTTTGATGGGATCCGGTGCTTTAGTGCTGGTATGATCGCATCCGACATATACCATCTTCTTTTTCCTTTTAACCACAACTCCTACATTGACCCATATCCTCATGCACGCTTTTTCAGAGCAATGCCAGTAATGGCTGACCTCACTTCCTGCTGACCGCGTGTCGTGCTGTTCAACTCAGGGTCTCATAACTAGTAGCATCACACGCGGATCCATGAAATAACTTCATTCGAGTAAACGAACGGAAACAAAACCAAAAATAAATGAGAGAGTAGAGAAAAAAAGGGATGCAACACAAGGACTTCCTACGGAGGTCACCCATCCTAGTACTACTCTCGCCCAAGCACGCTTAACTTCGGAGTTTTGATGGGATCCGGTGCTTTAGTGCTGGTATGATCGCATCCGACATAAACCATCTTCTTTTTCCTTTTAACCACAACTCCTACATTGACCCATATCCTCATGCACGCTTTAGAGCAATGCCGTAATGGCTGACCTCACTTCTGCTGACCGCGTGTCGTGCTGTTCAACTCAGGGTCTCATAACTAGTAGCATCACACGCGGATCCGTGAAATAACTTCATTCGAGTAAACTGAACGGAAACAAAACCAAAAATAAATGAGAGAGTAGAGAAAAAAAGGGATGCAACACAAGGACTTCCTAGGAGGTCACCCATCCTAGTACTACTCTCGCCCAAGCACGCTTAACTTTCGAGTTTCTGATGGGATCCGGTGCTTTAGTGCTGGTATGATCGCATCCGACATAAACCATCTTCTTTTTCCTTTTAACCACAACTCCTACATTGACCCATATCCTCATGCACGCTTTTAGAGCAATACCGTAATGGCTGACCTCACTTCCGCTGAACCGCGTGTCGTGCTGTTCAACTCAGGGTCTCATAACTAGTAGCATCACACGCGGATCCGTGAAATAACTTCATTCGAGTAACGAACGGAAACAAAACCAAAAATAAATGAGAGAGTAGAGAAAAAAAGGGATGCAACACAGAGACTTCCTACGGAGGTCACCCATCTAGTACTACTCTCGCCCAAGCCGCTTAACTTCAGAGTTTTGATGGGATCCGGTGCTTTAGTGCTGGTATGATCGCATCCGACATAATACCATCTTCTTTTTCCTTTTAACCACAACTCCTACATTGACCCATATCCTCATGCACGCTTTTTAGAGCAATACCGTAATGGCTGACCTCACTTCGCTGACCGCGTGTCGTGCTGTTCAACTCAGGGTCTCATAACTAGTAGCATCACACGCGGATCCATGAAATAACTTCATTCGAGTAAACGAACGGAAACAAAACCAAAAATAAATGAGGAGAGTAGAGAAAAAAGGGATGCAACACAAGGACTTCCTAGGAGGTCACCCATCCTAGTACTACTCTCGCCCAAGCACGCTTAACTTCAGAGTTTTGATGGGATCCGGTGCTTTAGTGCTGGTATGATCGCATCCGACATAAACCATCTTCTTTTCCTTTTAACCACAACTCCTACATTGACCCATATCCTTCATGCACGCTTTTCAGAGCAATACCATAATGGCTGACCTTACTTCCGCTGACCGCGTGTCGTGCTGTTCAACTCAGGGTCTCATAACTAGTAGCATCACACCGCGGATCCATGAAATAACTTCATTCGAGTAAACGAACGGAAACAAAACCAAAAATAAATGAGAGAGTAGAGAAAAAAAGGGATGCAACACAAGGACTTCCTAGGAGGTCACCCATCCTACTACTACTCTCGCCCAAGCACGCTTAACTTCAGAGTTTTGAATGGATCCTGGTGCTTTAGTGCTGGTATGATCGCATCCGACATAAACCATCTTCCTTTTTCCTTTTAACACAACTCCTACATTGACCCATATCCTTCATGCACGCTTTTTAGAGCAATACCGTAATGGCTGACCTCACTTCGCTGACCCGCGTGTCGTGCTGTTCAACTCCGGGTCTCATAACTAGTAGCATCACACGCGGATCGATGAAATAACTTCATTCGAGTAAACGAACTGGAAACAAAACCAAAATAAATGAGAGAGTAGAGAAAAAGAGGGATGCAACACGAGGACTTCCCTAGGAGGTCACCCATCCTAGTACTACTCTCGCCCAAGTCCGCTTAACTTCGGAGTTTTGATGGGATCCAGGTGCTTTAGTGCTGGTATGATTCGCATCGAACATAACCATCTCTTTTTTCCTTTTAACCACAAACTCCTACATTGCCCATATCCTCATGCACGCTTTTCAGAGCAATGCCCGTCACTGGTGACCTCACTTCGCTGACCGCGTGTCGTGCTGTTCAACTCAGGTTCTCATAACTAGTAGCATCACCCCCGTGATCCGTGAAATACTTCATTCGGGTAAACGAACGCAAACAAAACCAAAAATAAATTGAGAGAGTAGAGAAAAAAAGGGATGCAACACAAGAACTTCCACGAGATCACCCATCTAGTACTACTATCGCCCAAGCACGCTTAAACTTCGGGTTTTGATGGGATCCGGTGCTTTAGTGCTGGTATGATCGCATCCGACATAAACCATCTTCTTTTTCCTTTTAACCACAACTCCTACATTGACCCATATCTTCATGCACGCTTTTAGAGCAATACCGTAATGGCTGACCTCACTTCCGCTGACCGCGTGTCGTGCTGTTCAGGGTCTCATAATAGTAGCATCACACGCGGATCCATGAAATACTTCATTCGAGTAAACGAACGGAAACAAAACCAAAAATAAATGAGAGAGTAGAGAAAAAAAGGGATGCAACACAGGACTTCCTAGGAGGTCACCCATCCTAGTACTACTCTCGCCCAAGAAGCTTAACTTCGAGTTTTGATGGGATCCGGTGCTTTAGTGCTGGTATGATCGCATCCGACATAAACCATCTTCTTTTTCCTTTTAACCACAACTCCTACATTGACCCATATCCTCATGCACGCTTTTTAGAGCAATACCGTAATGGCTGACCTCACTTCCGCTGACCGCGTGTCGTGCTGTTCAACTCAGGTTCTCATAACTAGTAGATCACACGCGGATCCTTGAAATAACTTATTCGAGTAAACGAACGGAAACAAACCAAAAAATAAATGAGAGAGTAGAGAAAAAAGGGATGCAACAAAGAACTTCCATACGAGTCACCCATCCTAGTACTCTCGGCCCAAGCCGCTTAACTTCGGAGTTTTGATGGGATCCGGTGCTTTACGTGCTGGTATTGATCGCATTCCGACATACACCATCCTTCTTTTTCCTTTTAACCACAACTCCTACATTGACCCAATATCCTCATTGCACGCTTTTTCAGAGCCATACCATTAATGGCTGACCTTCACTTTCTGCTGATCGCGTGTCGTGCTGTCAACTCAGTGGTCTCATAACTCGTAGCATCACACCCGGGATCCCTGACATAACTTCATTCGAGTAATGAACTGGAAACAAAACCCAAAATAAATGAGGAGAGTAGAGAACACAAGACGGGATGCAACACGCGGACCCTTCCTAGGAGGTCACCCATCCTAGTACTACTCTCGCCCAACGCTTAACTTCGAGTTTTGATGGGATCCGGTGCTTTAGTGCTGGTATGATCGCATCCGACATAAACCATCTTCTTTTTCCTTTTAACCACAACTCCTACATTGACCCATATCCTCATGCACGCTTTTTAGAGCAATACCGTAATGGCTGACCTCACTTCCGCTGACCGCGTGTCGTGCTGTTCAACTCAGGGTCTCATAATAGTAGCATCACACGCGGATCCATGAAATAACTTCATTCGAGTAAACGAACGGAAACAAAACCAAAAATAAATGAGAGAGTAGAGAAAAAAGGGATGCAACACAGGACTTCCTAGGAGGTCACCCATCCTAGTACTACTCTCGCCCAAGCACGCTTAACTTCGAGTTTTGATGGGATCCGGTGCTTTAGTGCTGGTATGATCGCATCCGACATAAACCATCTTCTTTTTC
>MU847948.1:0-14567 GCA_032690845.1 Eleusine coracana subsp. coracana
AGGGGCGAGGTGTTTTCGAGCGAACCTTTGACAGGTTTGGGCTGCAGTGAGCCCCTTAGCATTTTTTCGCTAAGTTTTTGAAAAATGCCACCCTCCCCCCTTGAAGTGGCTAGGGCCGAGGTGTTTTCCGAGCGAACCCTTCGATTGGTTTGGGCTGTAGCGAGCCTTGTAGCACTTTTTCGCTAACTTTTTTGAAAAAACGCCACCCCCCCCTCGAAGTGCTAGGGGCGAGGTGTTTTCGAGCGAACCCTTTGACAGGTTTCGGTTGCAGCGGATCCCCTTAGCATTTTTTCACTAAGTTTTTTGAAAAAACGCCAGCCTCCCCCTCGAAGCGCTAGGGGCGAGTGTTTTCGAGCGAACCCTTCGATGGGTTTGGGCTGCAGTGAGCCCCTTAGCATTTTTTGCTAAGTTTTCAAAAACGCCACCCTCCCCCTCGAAGTGCTAGGGGCGAGGTGTTTTCAAGCGAAATCATTCGACGGGTTTGGGCTGCAGCGAGCCCCTTAGCATTTTTGGCTAAGTTTTTGAAAAACACAACTCTCCCCCTCGAAGTGCCAGGTGGGAGGTGTTTTCGAGTGAACCCTTCGACATGTTTGGGCTGCAGCGAGCCCCTTAGCATTTTTTCGCTAAGTTTTTGAAAAACCCACTCTCCCCCTCGAGTGCTAGGTGCGAGGTGTTTTTCGAGTGAACCCTTCGACGGCTTTGGGCTGCAGCGATTCCCTTAGCATTTGTCACTAAGTTTTTTGAAAAACGCCACCCTCGACCTCGAAGTGCTAGGGGCGAGGTGTTTTGAGCGAACCCTTTGATGGGTTTGGGCTGCAGTGAGCCCCTTAGCATTTTTTTCTAGTTTTTGAAAAACGCTACCCTCTCCGTCGAAGTGCTAGGGGCGAGGTGTTCTCAAGCGAATCATTCGACGGGTTTGGGCTACATCAAGCCCCTTAGCATTGTTTCGCTAAGTTTTTGAAAACGCCACTCTCCCCCTCGAAGTGCTAGGTGCGAGGTGTTTTCGAGTGAACCCTTCGACAGGTTCGGGCTGCAGTGAGCCCCTTAGCATTTTGTCGCTAAGTTTTTGAAAAATGCCACCCTCCCCCTCGAAGTGCTAGGGGCGAGGTGCTTTTAAGCGAATCATTCGACGGGTTTGGGCTGCAGCGAGCCCCTTAGCAATTTTTTCGCTAAGTTTTTGGAAAATGTCACCCACCCCCTCGAAGGGCTAGGGGCGAGGTGTTTTCGAGCGAACCCTTCGATTGGTTTGGGCCGTAGCGAGCCTTGTAGCACTTTTTCGCTAACTTTTTGAAAAATGCCACCCTCACCCTCGAAGTGCTAGGGGTGAGGTGTTTTCGAGCGAACCCTTTGACAGGTTTGGGCTGCAGTGAGCCCCTTAGCATTTTTTCGCTAAGTTTTTGAAAAATGCCACCCTCCCCCTTGAAGTGCTAGGGCCGAGGTGTTTTCGAGCGAACCCTTCGATTGGTTTGGGCCGTAGCGAGCCTTGTAGCACTTTTTCGCTAACTTTTTGAAAAACGCCACCCTCCCCCTCGAAGTGCTAGGGGCGAGGTGTTTTCGAGCGAACCCTTTGACAGGTTTCGGTTGCAGCGATCCCCTTAGCATTTTTTCACTAAGTTTTTTGAAAAAACGCCAGCCTCCCCCTCGAAGCGCTAGGGGCGAGTGTTTTCGAGCGAACCCTTCGATGGGTTTGGGCTGCAGTGAGCCCCTTAGCATTTTTTTGCTAAGTTTTTGAAAAACGCCACCCTCCCCCTCGAAGTGCTAGGGGCGAGGTGTTTTCAAGCGAATCATTCGACGGGTTTGGGCTGCAGCGAGCCCCTTAGCATTTTTTGGCTAAGTTTTTGAAAAACACAACTCTCCCCCTCGAAGTGCCAGGTGGAGGTGTTTTCGAGTGAACCCTTCGACATGTTTGGGCTGCAGCGAGCCCCTTAGCATTTTTTCGCTAAGTTTTTGAAAAACGCCACTCTCCCCCTCGAAGTGCTAGGTGCGAGGTGTTTTCGAGCTGAACCCTTCGACGGGTTTGGGCTGCAGCGATTCCCTTAGCATTTGTCACTAAGTTTTTTGAAAAACGCCACCCTCGACCTCGAAGTGCTAGGGGCGAGGTGTTTTTGAGCGAACCCTTTGATGGGTTTGGGCTGCAGTGAGCCCCTTAGCATTTTTTTCTAAGTTTTTGAAAAACGCTACCCTCTCCGTCGAAGTGCTAGGGGCGAGGTGTTCTCAAGCGAATCATTCGACGGGTTTGGGCTACATCAAGCCCCTTAGCATTGTTTCGCTAAGTTTTTGAAAACGCCACTCTCCCCCTCGAAGTGCTAGGTGCGAGGTGTTTTCGAGTGAACCCTTCGACAGGTTCGGGCTGCAGTGAGCCCCTTAGCATTTTGTCGCTAAGTTTTTGAAAAATGCCACCCTCCCCCTCGAAGTGCTAGGGGCGAGGTGCTTTAAGCGAATCATTCGACGGGTTTGGGCTGCAGCGAGCCCCTTAGCAATTTTTTCGCTAAGTTTTTGGAAAATGTCACCCACCCCCTCGAAGGGCTAGGGGCGAGGTGTTTTCGAGCGAACCCTTCGATTGGTTTGGGCCGTAGCGAGCCTTGTAGCACTTTTTCGCTAACTTTTTGAAAAATGCCACCCTCACCCTCGAAGTGCTAGGGGTGAGGTGTTTTCGAGCGAACCCTTTGACAGGTTTGGGCTGCAGTGAGCCCCTTAGCATTTTTTCGCTAAGTTTTTGAAAAATGCCACCCTCCCCCTTGAAGTGCTAGGGCCGAGGTGTTTTCGAGCGAACCCTTCGATTGGTTTGGGCCGTAGCGAGCCTTGTAGCACTTTTTCGCTAACTTTTTGAAAAACGCCACCCTCCCCCTCGAAGTGCTAGGGGCGAGGTGTTTTCGAGCGAACCCTTTGACAGGTTTCGGTTGCAGCGATCCCCTTAGCATTTTTTCACTAAGTTTTTTGAAAAACGCCAGCCTCCCCCTCGAAGCGCTAGGGGCGAGTGTTTTCGAGCGAACCCTTCGATGGGTTTGGGCTGCAGTGAGCCCCTTAGCATTTTTTTGCTAAGTTTTTGAAAAACGCCACCCTCCCCCTCGAAGTGCTAGGGGCGAGGTGTTTTCAAGCGAATCATTCGACGGGTTTGGGCTGCAGCGAGCCCCTTAGCATTTTTTGGCTAAGTTTTTGAAAAACACAACTCTCCCCCTCGAAGTGCCAGGTGCGAGGTGTTTTCGAGTGAACCCTTCGACATGTTTGGGCTGCAGCGAGCCCCTTAGCATTTTTTCGCTAAGTTTTTGAAAAACGCCACTCTCCCCCTCGAAGTGCTAGGTGCGAGGTGTTTTCGAGTGAACCCTTCGACGGGTTTGGGCTGCAGCGATTCCCTTAGCATTTGTCACTAAGTTTTTTGAAAAACGCCACCCTCGACCTCGAAGTGCTAGGGGCGAGGTGTTTTTGAGCGAACCCTTTGATGGGTTTGGGCTGCAGTGAGCCCCTTAGCATTTTTTTCTAAGTTTTTGAAAAAACGCTACCCTCTCCGTCGAAGTGCTAGGGGCGAGGTGTTCTCAAGCGAATCATTCGACGGGTTTGGGCTACATCAAGCCCCTTAGCATTGTTTCGCTAAGTTTTTGAAAAACGCCACTCTCCCCCTCGAAGTGCTAGGTGCCGAGGTGTTTTCGAGCGAACCCTTCGACATTGGTTTGGGCGTAGCTGAGCCCTTGTAGCACTTTTTTCGCTAACTTTTTGAAAAATGCCACCCTCCCCCTCGAAGTGCTAGGGGGAGGTGCTTTTCGAGCGAATCCATTCGACAGGGTTGGGCTGCAGCGAGCCCCTTAGCAATTTTTTCGCTAAGTTTTTGGAAAAATTCCACCCTCCCCCTTGAAGTGCTAGGGGCCGAGGTGTTTTCGAGCGAACCCTTCGATTTGTTTGGGCCGTAGCGAGCCTTGTAGCACTTTTTCGCTAACTTTTGAAAAACGCCACCCTCCCCTCGAAGTGCTAGGGGCGAGGTGTTTTTTCGAGCGAACCCTTTGACAGGTTTTGGCTTGCAGCGATCCCCTTAGCATTTTTTCACTAAGTTTTTTGAAAAACGCCACCCTCCCCCTCGAAGCGCTAGGGCGAGGTGTTTTCGAGCGAACCCTTCGATGGGTTTTGGGCTGCAGTGAGCCCCTTAGCATTTTTTTGCTAAGTTTTTGAAAAACGCCACCCTCCCCCTCGAAGTGCTAGGGGCGAGGTGTTTTCAAGCGAATCATTCGACGGGTTTGGGCTGCAGCGAGCCCCTTAGCATTTTTGGCTAAGTTTTTGAAAAACACAACTCTCCCCCTCGAAGTGCCAGGTGCGAGGTGTTTTCGAGTGAACCCTTCGACATGTTTGGGCTGCAGCGAGCCCCTTAGCATTTTTTCGCTAAGTTTTTGAAAAACGCCACTCTCCCCCTCGAAGTGCTAGGTGCGAGGTGTTTTCGAGTGAACCCTTCGACGGGTTTGGGCTGCAGCGATTCCCTTAGCATTTGTCACTAAGTTTTTTGAAAAACGCCACCCTCGACCTCGAAGTGCTAGGGGCGAGGTGTTTTTGAGCGAACCCTTTGATGGGTTTGGGCTGCAGTGAGCCCCTTAGCATTTTTTTCTAAGTTTTTGAAAAACGCTACCCTCTCCGTCGAAGTGCTAGGGGCGAGGTGTTCTCAAGCGAATCATTCGACGGGTTTGGGCTACATCAAGCCCCTTAGCATTGTTTCGCTAAGTTTTTGAAAACGCCACTCTCCCCCTCGAAGTGCTAGGTGCGAGGTGTTTTCGAGTGAACCCTTCGACAGGTTCGGGCTGCAGTGAGCCCCTTAGCATTTTTTCGCTAAGTTTTTGAAAAATGCCACCCTCCCCCTCGAAGTGCTAGGGGCGAGGTGCTTTTAAGCGAATCATTCGACGGGTTTGGGCTGCAGCGAGCCCCTTAGCAATTTTTTTCGCTAAGTTTTTGGAAAATGTCACCCACCCCCTCGAAGGGCTAGGGGCGAGGTGTTTTCGAGCGAACCCTTCGATTGGTTTGGGCCGTAGCGAGCCTTGTAGCACTTTTTCGCTAACTTTTTGAAAAATGCCACCCTCACCCTCGAAGTGCTAGGGGTGAGGTGTTTTCGAGCGAACCCTTTGACAGGTTTGGGCTGCAGTGAGCCCCTTAGCATTTTTTCGCTAAGTTTTTGAAAAATGCCACCCTCCCCCTTGAAGTGCTAGGGCCGAGGTGTTTTCGAGCGAACCCTTCGATTGGTTTGGGCCGTAGCGAGCCTTGTAGCACTTTTTCGCTAACTTTTTGAAAAACGCCACCCTCCCCCTCGAAGTGCTAGGGGCGAGGTGTTTTCGAGCGAACCCTTTGACAGGTTTCGGTTGCAGCGATCCCCTTAGCATTTTTTCACTAAGTTTTTTGAAAAACGCCAGCCTCCCCCTCGAAGCGCTAGGGGCGAGTGTTTTCGAGCGAACCCTTCGATGGGTTTGGGCTGCAGTGAGCCCCTTAGCATTTTTTTGCTAAGTTTTTGAAAAACGCCACCCTCCCCCTCGAAGTGCTAGGGGCGAGGTGTTTTCAAGCGAATCATTCGACGGGTTTGGGCTGCAGCGAGCCCCTTAGCATTTTTTGGCTAAGTTTTTGAAAAACACAACTCTCCCCCTCGAAGTGCCAGGTGGGAGGTGTTTTCGAGTGAACCCTTCGACATGTTTGGGCTGCAGCGAGCCCCTTAGCATTTTTTCGCTAAGTTTTTGAAAAACGCCACTCTCCCCCTCGAAGTGCTAGGTGCGAGGTGTTTTCGAGTGAACCCTTCGACGGGTTTGGGCTGCAGCGATTCCCTTAGCATTTGTCACTAAGTTTTTTGAAAAACGCCACCCTCGACCTCGAAGTGCTAGGGGCGAGGTGTTTTGAGCGAACCCTTTGATGGGTTTGGGCTGCAGTGAGCCCCTTAGCATTTTTTTCTAAGTTTTTGAAAAACGCTACCCTCTCCGTCGAAGTGCTAGGGGCGAGGTGTTCTCAAGCGAATCATTCGACGGGTTTGGGCTACATCAAGCCCCTTAGCATTGTTTCGCTAAGTTTTTGAAAACGCCACTCTCCCCCTCGAAGTGCTAGGTGCGAGGTGTTTTCGAGTGAACCCTTCGACAGGTTCGGGCTGCAGTGAGCCCCTTAGCATTTTTTCGCTAAGTTTTTGAAAAATGCCACCCTCCCCCTCGAAGTGCTAGGGGCGAGGTGCTTTTAAGCGAATCATTCGACGGGTTTGGGCTGCAGCGAGCCCCTTAGCAATTTTTTTGCTAAGTTTTTGGAAAATGTCACCCACCCCCTCGAAGGGCTAGGGGCGAGGTGTTTTCGAGCGAACCCTTCGATTGGTTTGGGCCGTAGCGAGCCTTGTAGCACTTTTTCGCTAACTTTTTGAAAAACGCCACCCTCCCCCTCGAAGTGCTAGGGGCGAGGTGTTTTCGAGCGAACCCTTTGACAGGTTTCGGTTGCAGCGATCCCCTTAGCATTTTTTCACTAAGTTTTTTGAAAAACGCCAGCCTCCCCCTCGAAGCGCTAGGGGCGAGTGTTTTCGAGCGAACCCTTCGATGGGTTTGGGCTGCAGTGAGCCCCTTAGCATTTTTTTGCTAAGTTTTTGAAAAACGCCACCCTCCCCCTCGAAGTGCTAGGGGCGAGGTGTTTTCAAGCGAATCATTCGACGGGTTTGGGCTGCAGCGAGCCCCTTAGCATTTTTTGGCTAAGTTTTTGAAAAACACAACTCTCCCCCTCGAAGTGCCAGGTGCGAGGTGTTTTCGAGTGAACCCTTCGACATGTTTGGGCTGCAGCGAGCCCCTTAGCATTTTTTCGCTAAGTTTTTGAAAAACGCCACTCTCCCCCTCGAAGTGCTAGGTGCGAGGTGTTTTCGAGTGAACCCTTCGACGGGTTTGGGCTGCAGCGATTCCCCTTAGCATTTGTCACTAAGTTTTTTGAAAAACGCCACCCTCGACCTCGAAGTGCTAGGGGCGAGGTGTTTTTGAGCGAACCCTTTGATGGGTTTGGGCTGCAGTGAGCCCCTTAGCATTTTTTTCTAAGTTTTTGAAAAACGCTACCCTCTCCGTCGAAGTGCTAGGGGCGAGGTGTTCTCAAGCGAATCATTCGACGGGTTTGGGCTACATCAAGCCCCTTAGCATTGTTTCGCTAAGTTTTTGAAAACGCCACTCTCCCCCTCGAAGTGCTAGGTGCGAGGTGTTTTCGAGTGAACCCTTCGACAGGTTCGGGCTGCAGTGAGCCCCTTAGCATTTTTTCGCTAAGTTTTTGAAAAATGCCACCCTCCCCCTCGAAGTGCTAGGGGCGAGGTGCTTTTAAGCGAATCATTCGACGGGTTTGGGCTGCAGCGAGCCCCTTAGCAATTTTTTCGCTAAGTTTTTGGAAAATGTCACCCACCCCCTCGAAGTGCTAGGGGCGAGGTGTTTTCGAGCGAACCCTTCGATTGGTTTGGGCCGTAGCGAGCCTTGTAGCACTTTTTCGCTAACTTTTTGAAAAACGCCACCCTCCCCCTCGAAGTGCTAGGGGCGAGGTGTTTTCGAGCGAACCCTTTGACAGGTTTGGCTGCAGCGATCCCCTTAGCATTTTTTCACTAAGTTTTTTGAAAAACGCCATCCTCCCCCTCGAAGTGCTAGGGGCGAGGTGTTTTCGAGCGAACCCTTCGATGGGTTTGGGCTGCAGTGAGCCCCTTAGCATTTTTTTGCTAAGTTTTTGAAAACGCCACCCTCCCCCTCGAAGTGCTAGGGGCGAGGTGTTTTCAAGCGAATCATTCGACGGGTTTGGGCTGCAGCGAGCCCCTTAGCATTTTTTCGCTAAGTTTTTGAAAAACACAACTCTCCCCCTCGAAGTGCCAGGTGCGAGGTGTTTTCGAGTGAACCCTTCGACATGTTTGGGCTGCAGCGAGCCCCTTAGCATTTTTTCGCTAAGTTTTTGAAAAACGCCACTCTCCCCCTCGAAGTGCTAGGTGCGAGGTGTTTTCGAGTGAACCCTTCGACGGGTTTGGGCTGCAGCGATTCCCCTTAGCATTTGTCACTAAGTTTTTTGAAAAACGCCACCCTCGACCTCGAAGTGCTAGGGGCGAGGTGTTTTTGAGCGAACCCTTTGATGGGTTTGGGCTGCAGTGAGCCCCTTAGCATTTTTTTCTAAGTTTTTGAAAAACGCTACCCTCTCCGTCGAAGTGCTAGGGGCGAGGTGTTCTCAAGCGAATCATTCGACGGGTTTGGGCTACATCAAGCCCCTTAGCATTGTTTCGCTAAGTTTTTGAAAACGCCACTCTCCCCCTCGAAGTGCTAGGTGCGAGGTGTTTTCGAGTGAACCCTTCGACAGGTTCGGGCTGCAGTGAGCCCCTTAGCATTTTTTCGCTAAGTTTTTGAAAAATGCCACCCTCCCCCTCGAAGTGCTAGGGGCGAGGTGCTTTTAAGCGAATCATTCGACGGGTTTGGGCTGCAGCGAGCCCCTTAGCAATTTTTTGCTAAGTTTTTGGAAAATGTCACCCACCCCCTCGAAGGGCTAGGGGCGAGGTGTTTTCGAGCGAACCCTTCGATTGGTTTGGGCCGTAGCGAGCCTTGTAGCACTTTTTCGCTAACTTTTTGAAAAATGCCACCCTCACCCTCGAAGTGCTAGGGGTGAGGTGTTTTCGAGCGAACCCTTTGACAGGTTTGGGCTGCAGTGAGCCCCTTAGCATTTTTTCGCTAAGTTTTTGAAAAATGCCACCCTCCCCCTTGAAGTGCTAGGGCCGAGGTGTTTTCGAGCGAACCCTTCGATTGGTTTGGGCCGTAGCGAGCCTTGTAGCACTTTTTCGCTAACTTTTTGAAAAACGCCACCCTCCCCCTCGAAGTGCTAGGGGCGAGGTGTTTTCGAGCGAACCCTTTGACAGGTTTCGGTTGCAGCGATCCCCTTAGCATTTTTTCACTAAGTTTTTTGAAAAACGCCAGCCTCCCCCTCGAAGCGCTAGGGGCGAGTGTTTTCGAGCGAACCCTTCGATGGGTTTGGGCTGCAGTGAGCCCCTTAGCATTTTTTTGCTAAGTTTTTGAAAAACGCCACCCTCCCCCTCGAAGTGCTAGGGGCGAGGTGTTTTCAAGCGAATCATTCGACGGGTTTGGGCTGCAGCGAGCCCCTTAGCATTTTTTGGCTAAGTTTTTGAAAAACACAACTCTCCCCCTCGAAGTGCCAGGTGCGAGGTGTTTTCGAGTGAACCCTTCGACATGTTTGGGCTGCAGCGAGCCCCTTAGCATTTTTTCGCTAAGTTTTTGAAAAACGCCACTCTCCCCCTCGAAGTGCTAGGTGCGAGGTGTTTTCGAGTGAACCCTTCGACGGGTTTGGGCTGCAGCGATTCCCTTAGCATTTGTCACTAAGTTTTTTGAAAAACGCCACCCTCGACCTCGAAGTGCTAGGGGCGAGGTGTTATTGAGCGAACCCTTTGATGGGTTTGGGCTGCAGTGAGCCCCTTAGCATTTTTTTCTAAGTTTTTGAAAAACGCTACCCTCTCCGTCGAAGTGCTAGGGGCGAGGTGTTCTCAAGCGAATCATTCGACGGGTTTGGGCTACATCAAGCCCCTTAGCATTGTTTCGCTAAGTTTTTGAAAACGCCACTCTCCCCCTCGAAGTGCTAGGTGCGAGGTGTTTTCGAGTGAACCCTTCGACAGGTTCGGGCTGCAGTGAGCCCCTTAGCATTTTTTCGCTAAGTTTTTGAAAAATGCCACCCTCCCCCTCGAAGTGCTAGGGGCGAGGTGCTTTTAAGCGAATCATTCGACGGGTTTGGGCTGCAGCGAGCCCCTTAGCAATTTTTTCGCTAAGTTTTTGGAAAATGTCACCCACCCCCTCGAAGGGCTAGGGGCGAGGTGTTTTCGAGCGAACCCTTCGATTGGTTTGGGCCGTAGCGAGCCTTGTAGCACTTTTTCGCTAACTTTTTGAAAAATGCCACCCTCCCCCTCGAAGTGCTAGGGGTGAGGTGTTTTCGAGCGAACCCTTTGACAGGTTTCGGTTGCAGCGATCCCCTTAGCATTTTTTCACTAAGTTTTTTGAAAAACGCCATCCTCCCCCTCGAAGTGCTAGGTGCGAGGTGTTTTCGAGCGAACCCTTCGATGGGTTTGGGCTGCAGTGAGCCCCTTAGCATTTTTTTGCTAAGTTTTTGAAAACGCCACCCTCCCCCTCGAAGTGCTAGGGGCGAGGTGTTTTCAAGCGAATCATTCAACGGGTTTGGGCTGCAGCGAGCCCCTTAGCATTTTTTCGCTAAGTTTTTGAAAAACACAACTCTCCCCCTCGAAGTGCCAGGTGCGAGGTGTTTTCGAGTGAACCCTTCGACATGTTTGGGCTGCAGCGAGCCCCTTAGCATTTTTTCGCTAAGTTTTTGAAAAAACGCCACTCTCCCCCTCGAAGTGCTAGGTGCGAGGTGTTTTCGAGTGAACCCTTCGACGGGTTTGGGCTGCAGCGATCCCCTTAGCATTTGTCACTAAGTTTTTTGAAAAACGCCACCCTCGACCTCGAAGTGCTAGGGGCGAGGTGTTTTTGAGCGAACCCTTTGATGGGTTTGGGCTGCAGTGAGCCCCTTAGCATTTTTTTCTAAGTTTTTGAAAAACGCTACCCTCTCCGTCGAAGTGCTAGGGGCGAGGTGTTCTCAAGCGAATCATTCGACGGGTTTGGGCTACATCAAGCCCCTTAGCATTGTTTCGCTAATGTTTTTGAAAACGCCACTCTCCCCCTCGAAGTGCTAGGTGCGAGGTGTTTTCGAGTGAACCCTTCGACAGGTTCGGGCTGCAGTGAGCCCCTTAGCATTTTGTCGCTAAGTTTTTGAAAAATGCCACCCTCCCCCTCGAAGTGCTAGGGGCGAGGTGCTTTTAAGCGAATCATTCGACGGGTTTGGGCTGCAGCGAGCCCCTTAGCAATTTTTTCGCTAAGTTTTTGGAAAATGTCACCCACCCCCTCGAAGGGCTAGGGGCGAGGTGTTTTCGAGCGAACCCTTCGATTGGTTTGGGCCGTAGCGAGCCTTGTAGCACTTTTTCGCTAACTTTTTGAAAAATGCCACCCTCACCCTCGAAGTGCTAGGGGTGAGGTGTTTTCGAGCGAACCCTTTGACAGGTTTGGGCTGCAGTGAGCCCCTTAGCATTTTTTCGCTAAGTTTTTGAAAAATGCCACCCTCCCCCTTGAAGTGCTAGGGCCGAGGTGTTTTCGAGCGAACCCTTCGATTGGTTTGGGCCGTAGCGAGCCTTGTAGCACTTTTTCGCTAACTTTTTGAAAAACGCCACCCTCCCCCTCGAAGTGCTAGGGGCGAGGTGTTTTCGAGCGAACCCTTTGACAGGTTTCGGTTGCAGCGATCCCCTTAGCATTTTTTCACTAAGTTTTTTGAAAAACGCCAGCCTCCCCCTCGAAGCGCTAGGGGCGAGTGTTTTCGAGCGAACCCTTCGATGGGTTTGGGCTGCAGTGAGCCCCTTAGCATTTTTTTGCTAAGTTTTTGAAAAACGCCACCCTCCCCCTCGAAGTGCTAGGGGCGAGGTGTTTTCAAGCGAATCATTCGACGGGTTTGGGCTGCAGCGAGCCCCTTAGCATTTTTTGGCTAAGTTTTTGCAAAAACACAACTCTCCCCCTCGAAGTGCCAGGTGGGAGGTGTTTTCGAGTGAACCCTTCGACATGTTTGGGCTGCAGCGAGCCCCTTAGCATTTTTTCGCTAAGTTTTTGAAAAACGCCACTCTCCCCCTCGAAGTGCTAGGTGCGACGGTGTTTTCGAGTGAACCCTTCGACGGGTTTGGGCTGCAGCGATTCCCTTAGCATTTGTCACTAAGTTTTTTGAAAAACGCCACCCTCGACCTCGAAGTGCTAGGGGCGAGGTGTTATTGAGCGAACCCTTTGATGGGTTTGGGCTGCAGTGAGCCCCTTAGCATTTTTTTCTAAGTTTTTGAAAAACGCTACCCTCTCCGTCGAAGTGCTAGGGGCGAGGTGTTCTCAAGCGAATCATTCGACGGGTTTGGGCTACATCAAGCCCCTTAGCATTGTTTCGCTAAGTTTTTGAAAACGCCACTCTCCCCCTCGCAGTGCTAGGTGCGAGGTGTTTCGAGTGAACCCTTCGACAGGTTCGGGCTGCAGTGAGACCCTTAGCATTTTTTTCGCTAAGTTTTTGAAAAATGCCACCCTCCCCCTCGAAGTGCTAGGGGCGAGGTGCTTTTAAGCGAATCATTCGACGGGTTTGGGCTGCAGCGAGCCCCTTAGCAATTTTTTTGCTAAGTTTTTGGAAAATGTCACCCACCCCCTCGAAGGGCTAGGGGCGAGGTGTTTTCGAGCGAACCCTTCGATTGGTTTGGGCCGTAGCGAGCCTTGTAGTACTTTTTCGCTAACTTTTTGAAAAATGCCACCCTCACCCTCGAAGTGCTAGGGGTGAGGTGTTTTCGAGCGAACCCTTTGACAGGTTTCGGCTTGCAGCGATCCCCTTAGCATTTTTTCACTAAGTTTTTTGAAAAACGCCATCCTCCCCCTCGAAGTGCTAGGTTCGAGGTGTTTTCGAGCGAACCCTTCGATGGGTTTGGGCTGCAGTGAGCCCCTTAGCATTTTTTGCTAAGTTTTGAAAACGCCACCCTCCCCCTTCGAAGTGCTAGGGGCGAGGTGTTTTCAAGCGAATCATTCAACGGGTTTGGGCTGCAGCGAGCCCCTTAGCATTTTTTCGCTAAGTTTTTGAAAAACACAACTCTCCCCCTCGAAGTGCCAGGTGCGAGGTGTTTTCGAGTGAACCCTTCGACATGTTTGGGCTGCAGCGAGCCCCTTAGCATTTTTTCGCTAAGTTTTTGAAAAAACGCCACTCTCCCCCTCGAAGTGCTAGGTGCGAGGTGTTTTCGAGTGAACCCTTCGACGGGTTTGGGCTGCAGCGATCCCCTTAGCATTTGTCACTAAGTTTTTTGAAAAACGCCACCCTCGACCTCGAAGTGCTAGGGGCGAGGTGTTTTTGAGCGAACCCTTTGATAGGGTTTGGGCTGCAGTGAGCCCCTTAGCATTTTTTTCTAAGTTTTTGAAAAATGCTACCCTCTCCAGTCGAAGTGCTAGGGGCGAGGTGTTCTCAAGCGAATCATTCGACGGGTTTGGGCTACATCAAGTCCCTTAGCATTGTTTCGCTATGTTTTTGAAAACGCCACTCTGCCCCTCGAAGTGCTAAGTGCGAGGCGTTTTCGAGTGA
The DNA here is from genome assembly GCA_032690845.1 of Eleusine coracana subsp. coracana. Classification (NCBI taxonomy): domain Eukaryota; kingdom Viridiplantae; phylum Streptophyta; class Magnoliopsida; order Poales; family Poaceae; genus Eleusine; species Eleusine coracana. The sequence continues at coordinate 13,120 of MU847948.1, forward strand.
ACCCTTCGACAGGTTTCGGGCTGCAGTGAGCCCCTTAGCATTTTTGTCGCTAAGTTTTTGAAAAATGCCACCCTCCCCCTCGAAGTGCTAGGGGCGAGGTGCTTTTAAGCGAATCATTCGACGGGTTTGGGCTGCAGCGAGCCCCTTAGCAATTTTTTTGCTAAGTTTTTGGAAAATGTCACCCACCCCCTCGAAGGGCTAGGGGCGAGGTGTTTTCGAGCGAACCCTTCGATTGGTTTGGGCCGTAGCGAGCCTTGTAGTACTTTTTCGCTAACTTTTTGAAAAATGCCACCCTCACCCTCGAAGTGCTAGGGGTGAGGTGTTTTCGAGCGAACCCTTTGACAGGTTTCGGCTTGCAGCGATCCCCTTAGCATTTTTTCACTAAGTTTTTTGAAAAACGCCATCCTCCCCCTCGAAGTGCTAGGTTCGAGGTGTTTTCGAGCGAACCCTTCGATGGGTTTGGGCTGCAGTGAGCCCCTTAGCATTTTTTTGCTAAGTTTTTGAAAACGCCACCCTCCCCCTCGAAGTGCTAGGGGCGAGGCTGTTTTCAAGCGAATCATTCGACGGGTTTGGGCTGCAGCGAGCCCCTTAGCATTTTTTCGGCTAAGTTTTTGAAAAACACAACTCTCCCCACTCGAAGTGCCAGGTGCGAGGTGTTTTCGAGTGAACCCTTCGACATGTTTGGGCTGCAGCGAGCCCCTTAGCATTTTTTCGCTAAGTTTTTGAAAAACGCCACTCTCCCCCTCGAAGTGCTAGGTGCGAGGTGTTTTCGAGTGAACCCCTTCGACGGGTTTGGGCTGCAGCGATTCCCTTAGCATTTGTCACTAAGTTTTTTGAAAAACGCCACCCTCGACCTCGAAGTGCTAGGGGCGAGGTGTTATTGAGGCGAACCCTTTGATGGGTTTTGGGCTTGGCAGTGGACTCCTTAGCATTTTTTCTCTAATGTTTTTGAAACACGCTACCCTCTCCGTACGAGAGTGCTAGGAGGCGAGGTGTTCCTCAAGCGAATCATTTCGACGGGTTGTTTGGGCTACATACAAGCCCCTTAGCCATTGTTTCGCTAGAGTCTTTTTGAAAACGCCACTCCTCCCACTGCCAGTGCTCAGGTGCGAGGTGTTTTCGATTCGGAACCCTTCGCAAGGTTCGGGCCTCCTGTGCAGTGAGGCCCATTAGCAATTTTTTCGCCTAAGTTTTTGAAAAATTGTCCACCCTCCCCGCTCGAAGTGCTTAGGGGCGAGGTTGCTTTTAAGCGATATCATTTCGACTGGGTTTGGGCTGCAAGCGAGGCCCCTTAGCAATTTTTTTTGCCTAAGTTTTTTGTGAAGAAATGTCAGCCACACCCCCTTCGAAGGGCTAGGGGCGACCGGTGTTTCCGCAGGCGAACCTCTCGATTGGTTGGGGCCGTAAGCGAGCCTTGTAGCTACTTTTTCGGCTAACTTTTTGAAAAA
>MU847949.1:0-14189 GCA_032690845.1 Eleusine coracana subsp. coracana
CCCTAGCACTTCGAGGAGGAGGGTGGCATTTTCAGAAAAACTTAGCGAAAAAATGCTATGGGGGGGCTCATTGCAGCACAAACCCGTCGAAGGGTCGCTCGAAACACCTCGCCCCCTAGCAGTTCGAGGGGAGAGGGTAGCGTTTTTCATAAAAACTTAGCAAAAATGCTTAGGGGCTCGTGGCAGCCCAACCCATCGAAGGGTTCCGCTCGAAAACAACTCGCCCCTAGCACGTCGAGGGGGAGGTGGGGTTTTCACAAAAATTTAGCGGAAAAATGCTAAGGACTCATTGCAGCCCAAACCCCATCGAAGGGTTCGCTCGAAAACCACCCTCGCCCCTACAGTTCGAAGGGGAGAGTGGTGTTTTTTAAAAACACTTACGGACAAAATACTACGGGCCTTGTTGCAGCACAATCCCGTTGAAGGGTTCGCTCAAAAACACCTCGCCCCTAGCACTTCGAGGGGGAGGGTGGCATTTTTCAAAAACAAACGTAGCCAAACAAATGCTAAGGGGCTCGTTGCAGCCCAAACCCGTCGAAGGGTTCACTTGAAAACACCTCGCGCCTAGCACTTCGAGGGGGAGGGTGGTGTTTTTCAAAAAACAAACATAGCCACAAAAATACTAAGGGGCTCGTTGCTGCCCAAACCCGTTGAAGGGTTCACTCGAAAACACCTCACCCCTAGCACTTCGAGGAGGAGGGTGGCATTTTTTTCAGAAAAACTTAGCGAAAAAATGCTATGGGGCTCATTGCAGCACAAACCCGTCGAAGGGTTCGCTCAAAAACACCTCGCCCCTAGCAGTTCGAGGGGGAGGGTAGCGTTTTTCATAAAAAACTTAGCAAAAAATGCTTAGGGGCTCGTTGCAGCCCAAACCCATCGAAGGGTTCGCTCGAAAACAACACGCCCCTAGCACTTCGAGGGGGAGGGTGGCATTTTTCAAAAAAAAATTTAGCGAAAAAATGCTTAGGGGCTCGTTGCAGCCCAAACCCATCGAAGGGTTCGCTCGAAAACAACAGGCCCCTAGCACTTCGAGGGGGAGGGTGGCATTTTTCAAAAAAAAATTTAGCGAAAAAATGCTTAGGGGCTCGTTGCAGCCCAAACCCATCGAAGGGTTCGCTCGAAAACAACTCGCCCCTAGCACTGCGAGGGGGAGGGTTTCATTTTCAAAAGAATTAGGGAAATAATGCTAAGGGACTCATTGCAGCCCAAACCCATCGAAGGGTTCGCTCGAAAACACCTCGCCCCTAGCACTTCGAGGGGGAGGGTGGCGTTTTTCAAAAAAAACTTAGCGAAAAAAAGCTAAGGGGCTCATTCCAGCCCAAACCCATCGAAGAGTTCGCTCGAAAACACCTCGCCCCTAGCACTTCGAGAGGGAGGGTGGCATTTTTCAAAACAATTAGCGAAAAAATGCTAAGGGACTAATTGCAGCCCAAACCCATCGAAGGGTTCACTCGAAAACACCTCCCCCCTAGCACTTCGAGAGGGAGGGTGGCATTTTTCAAAACAATTAGCGAAAAAATGCTATGGGACTAATTGCAGCCCAAACCCATCGAAGGGTTCACTCGAAAACAACTCGCCCCTAGGACGTCGAGGGGGAGGGTGGCATTTTTCAAAAAAATTAGCAAAAATGATAAGGGGCTCGTTGCAGCCCAAACCCATCGAAGGGTTCGCTCGAAATCAACTCGCCCCTAGCACTTCGAGGGGGAGGGTGGGTTTTTCAAAAAAATTAGCGAAAAAATGCTAAGGGACTCATTGCAGCCCAAACCCATCGAAGGGTTCGCTCGAAAACACCTCGCCCCTAACAGTTCGAAGGGGAGGGTGGTGTTTTTTAAAAAAACATAGCGAAAAAATACTGCGGGGCTTGTTGCAGCACAATCCCGTTGAAGGGTTCGCTCAAAAACACCTCGCCCCTAGCACTCCGAGGGGGAGGGTGGCATTTTTAAAAAAAAAACGTAGCCAAACAAATGCTAAGGGGCTCGTTGCAGCCCAAACCCGTCGAAGGGTTCACTTGAAAACACCTCGCGCCTAGCACTTCGAGGGGGAGGGTGGTGTTTTTCAAAAAACAAACATAGCCACAAAATACTAAGGGGCTCGTTGCTGCCCAAACCCATTGAAGGGTTCACTCGAAAACACCTCACCCCTAGCACTTCGAGGAGGAGGGTGGCATTTTTTCAGAAAAACTTAGCGAAAAAATGCTATGGGGCTCATTGCAGCACAAACCCGTCGAAGGGTTCGCTCGAAAACACCTCGCCCCTAGCAGTTCGAGGGGGAGGGTAGCGTTTTTCATAAAAAACTTAGCAAAAAAATGCTTAGGGGCTCGTTGCAGCCCAAACCCATCGAAGGGTTCGCTCGAAAACAACTCGCCCCTAGCACTTCGAGGGGGAGGGTGGGTTTTTCAAAAAAATTAGCGAAAAAATGCTAAGGGACTCATTGCAGCCCAAACCCATCGAAGGGTTCGCTCGAAAACACCTCGCCCCTAACAGTTCGAAGGGGAGAGTGGTGTTTTTTAAAAAAACTTAGCGACAAAATACTACGGGGCTTGTTGCAGCACAATCCCGTTGAAGGGTTCGCTCAAAAACACCTCGCCCCTAGCACTTCGAGGGGGAGGGTGGCATATTTCAAAAAAAAAACGTAGCCAAACAAATGCTAAGGGGCTCGTTGCAGCCCAAACCCGTCGAAGGGTTCACTTGAAAACACCTCGCGCCTAGCACTTCGAGGGGGAGGGTGGTGTTTTTCAAAAAACAAACATAGCCACAAAAATACTAAGGGGCTCGTTGCTGCCCAAACCCGTTGAAGGGTTCACTCGAAAACACCTCACCCCTAGCACTTCGAGGAGGAGGGTGGCATTTTTTCAGAAAAACTTAGCGAAAAAATGCTATGGGGCTCATTGCAGCACAAACCCGTCGAAGGGTTCGCTCGAAAACACCTCGCCCCTAGCAGTTCGAGGGGGAGGGTAGCGTTTTTCATAAAAAACTTAGCAAAAAATGCTTAGGGGCTCGTTGCAGCCCAAACCCATCGAAGGGTTCGCTCGAAAACAACTCGCCCCTAGCACTTCGAGGGGGAGGGTGGGTTTTTCAAAAAAATTAGCGAAAAAATGCTAAGGGACTCATTGCAGCCCAAACCCATCGAAGGGTTCGCTCGAAAACACCTCGCCCCTAACAGTTCGAAGGGGAGAGTGGTGTTTTTTAAAAAAACTTAGCGACAAAATACTACGGGGCTTGTTGCAGCACAATCCCGTTGAAGGGTTCGCTCAAAAACACCTCGCCCCTAGCACTTCGAGGGGGAGGGTGGCATTTTTCAAAAAACAAACGTAGCCAAACAAATGCTAAGGGGCTCGTTGCAGCCCAAACCCGTCGAAGGGTTCACTTGAAAACACCTCGCGCCTAGCACTTCGAGGGGGAGGGTGGTGTTTTTCAAAAAACAAACATAGCCACAAAAATACTAAGGGGCTCGTTGCTGCCCAAACCCATCGAAGGGTTCGCTCGAAAACAACACGCCCCTAGCACTTCGAGGGGGAGGGTGGCATTTTTCAAAAAAAAATTTAGCGAAAAAATGCTTAGGGGCTCGTTGCAGCCCAAACCCATCGAAGGGTTCGCTCGAAAACAACAGGCCCCTAGCACTTCGAGGGGGAGGGTGGCATTTTTCAAAAAAAAATTTAGCGAAAAAATGCTTAGGGGCTCGTTGCAGCCCAAACCCATCGAAGGGTTCGCTCGAAAACAACTCGCCCCTAGCACTGCGAGGGGGAGGGTTTCATTTTTCAAAAGAATTAGGGAAATAATGCTAAGGGACTCATTGCAGCCCAAACCCATCGAAGGGTTCGCTCGAAAACACCTCGCCCCTAGCACTTCGAGGGGGAGGGTGGCGTTTTTCAAAAAAAACTTAGCGAAAAAAAGCTAAGGGGCTCATTCCAGCCCAAACCCATCGAAGAGTTCGCTCGAAAACACCTCGCCCCTAGCACTTCGAGAGGGAGGGTGGCATTTTTCAAAACAATTAGCGAAAAAATGCTAAGGGACTAATTGCAGCCCAAACCCATCGAAGGGTTCACTCGAAAACACCTCCCCCCTAGCACTTCGAGAGGGAGGGTGGCATTTTTCAAAACAATTAGCGAAAAAATGCTATGGGACTAATTGCAGCCCAAACCCATCGAAGGGTTCACTCGAAAACAACTCGCCCCTAGGACGTCGAGGGGGAGGGTGGCATTTTTCAAAAAAATTAGCAAAAAATGATAAGGGGCTCGTTGCAGCCCAAACCCATCGAAGGGTTCGCTCGAAATCAACTCGCCCCTAGCACTTCGAGGGGGAGGGTGGGTTTTTCAAAAAAATTAGCGAAAAAATGCTAAGGGACTCATTGCAGCCCAAACCCATCGAAGGGTTCGCTCGAAAACACCTCGCCCCTAACAGTTCGAAGGGGAGGGTGGTGTTTTTTAAAAAAACATAGCGAAAAAATACTGCGGGGCTTGTTGCAGCACAATCCCGTTGAAGGGTTCGCTCAAAAACACCTCGCCCCTAGCACTCCGAGGGGGAGGGTGGCATTTTTAAAAAAAAAAACGTAGCCAAACAAATGCTAAGGGGCTCGTTGCAGCCCAAACCCGTCGAAGGGTTCACTTGAAAACACCTCGCGCCTAGCACTTCGAGGGGGAGGGTGGTGTTTTTCAAAAAACAAACATAGCCACAAAAATACTAAGGGGCTCGTTGCTGCCCAAACCCGTTGAAGGGTTCACTCGAAAACACCTCACCCCTAGCACTTCGAGGAGGAGGGTGGCATTTTTTCAGAAAAACTTAGCGAAAAAATGCTATGGGGCTCATTGCAGCACAAACCCGTCGAAGGGTTCGCTCGAAAACACCTCGCCCCTAGCAGTTCGAGGGGGAGGGTAGCGTTTTTCATAAAAAACTTAGCAAAAAATGCTTAGGGGCTCGTTGCAGCCCAAACCCATCGAAGGGTTCGCTCGAAAACAACTCGCCCCTAGCACTTCGAGGGGGAGGGTGGGTTTTTCAAAAAAATTAGCGAAAAAATGCTAAGGGACTCATTGCAGCCCAAACCCATCGAAGGGTTCGCTCGAAAACACCTCGCCCCTAACAGTTCGAAGGGGAGAGTGGTGTTTTTTAAAAAAACTTAGCGACAAAATACTACGGGGCTTGTTGCAGCACAATCCCGTTGAAGGGTTCGCTCAAAAACACCTCGCCCCTAGCACTTCGAGGGGGAGGGTGGCATATTTCAAAAAAAAAACGTAGCCAAACAAATGCTAAGGGGCTCGTTGCAGCCCAAACCCGTCGAAGGGTTCACTTGAAAACACCTCGCGCCTAGCACTTCGAGGGGGAGGGTGGTGTTTTTCAAAAAACAAACATAGCCACAAAAATACTAAGGGGCTCGTTGCTGCCCAAACCCGTTGAAGGGTTCACTCGAAAACACCTCACCCCTAGCACTTCGAGGAGGAGGGTGGCATTTTTTCAGAAAAACTTAGCGAAAAAATGCTATGGGGCTCATTGCAGCACAAACCCTGTCGAAGGGTTCGCTCGAAAACACCTCGCCCCTAGCAGTTCGAGGGGGAGGGTAGCGTTTTTCATAAAAAACTTAGCAAAAAATGCTTAGGGGCTCGTTGCAGCCCAAACCCATCGAAGGGTTCGCTCGAAAACAACTCGCCCCTAGCACTTCGAGGGGGAGGGTGGGTTTTTCAAAAAAATTAGCGAAAAAATGCTAAGGGACTCATTGCAGCCCAAACCCATCGAAGGGTTCGCTCGAAAACACCTCGCCCCTAACAGTTCGAAGGGGAGAGTGGTGTTTTTTAAAAAAACTTAGCGACAAAATACTACGGGGCTTGTTGCAGCACAATCCCGTTGAAGGGTTCGCTCAAAAACACCTCGCCCCTAGCACTTCGAGGGGGAGGGTGGCATTTTTCAAAAAAACAAACGTAGCCAAACAAATGCTAAGGGGCTCGTTGCAGCCCAAACCCGTCGAAGGGTTCACTTGAAAACACCTCGCGCCTAGCACTTCGAGGGGGAGGGTGGTGTTTTTCAAAAAACAAACATAGCCACAAAAATACTAAGGGGCTCGTTGCTGCCCAAACCCGTTGAAGGGTTCACTCGAAAACACCTCACCCCTAGCACTTCGAGGAGGAGGGTGGCATTTTTTCAGAAAAACTTAGCGAAAAAATGCTATGGGGCTCATTGCAGCACAAACCCGTCGAAGGGTTCGCTCGAAAACACCTCGCCCCTAGCAGTTCGAGGGGGAGGGTAGCGTTTTTCATAAAAAACTTAGCAAAAAATGCTTAGGGGCTCATTGCAGCCCAAACCCATCGAAGGGTTCGCTCGAAAACAACACGCCCCTAGCACTTCGAGGGGGAGGGTGGCATTTTTCAAAAAAAAATTTAGCGAAAAAATGCTTAGGGGCTCGTTGCAGCCCAAACCCATCGAAGGGTTCGCTCGAAAACAACTCGCCCCTAGCACTGCGAGGGGGAGGGTTTCATTTTTCAAAAGAATTAGGGAAATAATGCTAAGGGACTCGTTGCAGCCCAAACCCATCGAAGAGTTCGCTCGAAAACACCTCGCCCCTACCACTTCGAGAGGGAGGGTGGCATTTTTCAAAACAATTAGCGAAAAAATGCTAAGGGACTAATTGCAGCCCAAACCCATCGAAGGGTTCACTCGAAAACACCTCGCCCCTAGCACTTCGAGAGGGAGGGTGGCATTTTTCAAAACAATTAGCGAAAAAATGCTATGGGACTAATTGCAGCCCAAACCCATCGAAGGGTTCACTCGAAAACAACTCGCCCCTAGGACGTCGAGGGGGAGGGTGGCATTTTTCAAAAAAATTAGCAAAAAATGATAAGGGGCTCGTTGCAGCCCAAACCCATCGAAGGGTTCGCTCGAAATCAACTCGCCCCTAGCACTTCGAGGGGGAGGGTGGGTTTTTCAAAAAAATTAGCGAAAAAATGCTAAGGGACTCATTGCAGTCCAAACCCATCGAAGGTTTCGCTCGAAAACACCTCACCCCTAACAGTTCGAAGGGGAGGGTGGTGTTTTTAAAAAAGACTTAGCGAAAAAATACTACGGGGCTTGTTGCAGCACAATCCCGTTGAAGGGTTCGCTCAAAAACACCTCGCCCCTAGCACTTCGAGGGGGAGGGTGGCATTTTTCAAAAAAAAAAAACGTAGCCAAACAAATGCTAAGGGGCTCGTTGCAGCCCAAACCCGTCGCAGGGTTCACTTGAAAACACCTCGCGCCTAGCACTTCGAGGGGGAGGGTGGTGTTTTTCAAAAAACAAACATAGCCACAAAAATACTAAGGGGCTCGTTGCTGCCCAAACCCGTTGAAGGGTTCACTCGAAAACACCTCACCCCTAGCACTTCGAGGAGGAGGGTGGCATTTTTTCAGAAAAACTTAGCGAAAAAATGCTATGGGGCTCATTGCAGCACAAACCCGTCGAAGGGTTCGCTCGAAAACACCTCGCCCCTACCACTTCGAGAGGGAGGGTGGCATTTTTCAAAACAATTAGCGAAAAAATGCTATGGGACTAATTGCAGCCCAAACCCATCGAAGGGTTCGCTCGAAAACAACACGCCCCTAGCACTTCGAGGGGGAGGGTGGCATTTTTCAAAAAAAAATTTAGCGAAAAAATGCTTAGGGGCTCGTTGCAGCCCAAACCCATCGAAGGGTTCGCTCGAAAACAACTCGCCCCTAGCACTGCGAGGGGGAGGGTTTCATTTTTCAAAAGAATTAGGGAAATAATGCTAAGGGACTCGTTGCAGCCCAAACCCATCGAAGGGTTCGCTCGAAAACACCTCGCCCCTACCACTTCGAGAGGGAGGGTGGCATTTTTCAAAACAATTAGCGAAAAAATGCTAAGGGACTAATTGCAGCCCAAACCCATCGAAGGGTTCACTCGAAAACACCTCGCCCCTAGCACTTCGAGAGGGAGGGTGGCATTTTTCAAAACAATTAGCGAAAAAATGCTATGGGACTAATTGCAGCCCAAACCCATCGAAGGGTTCACTCGAAAACAACTCGCCCCTAGGACGTCGAGGGGGAGGGTGGCATTTTTCAAAAAAATTAGCAAAAAATGATAAGGGGCTCGTTGCAGCCCAAACCCATCGAAGGGTTCGCTCGAAATCAAGTCGCCCCTAGCACTTCGAGGGGGAGGGTGGGTTTTTCAAAAAATTAGCGAAAAAATGCTAAGGGACTCATTGCAGCCCAAACCCATTGAAGGTTTCGCTCGAAAACACCTCGCCCCTAACAGTTCGAAGGGGAGGGTGGTGTTTTTTGAAAAAACTTAGCGAAAAAATACTACGGGGCTTGTTGCAGCACAATCCCGTTGAAGGGTTCGCTCAAAAACACCTCGCCCCTAGCACTTCGAGGGGGAGGGTGGCATTTTTCAAAAAAAAAAACGTAGCCAAACAAATGCTAAGGGGCTCGTTGCAGCCCAAACCCGTCGAAGGGTTCACTCGAAAACACCTCTCCCCTAGCACTTCGAGGAGGAGGGTGCATTTTTTCAGAAAAACTTAGCGAAAAAATGCTATGGGGCTCATTGCAGCACAAACCCGTCGAAGGGTTCGCTCGAAAACACCTCGCCCCTAGCAGTTCGAGGGGGAGGATAGCGTTTTTCATAAAAAACTTAGCAAAAAATGCTTAGGGGCTCGTTGCAGCCCAAACCCATCGAAGGGTTCGCTCGAAAACAACACGCCCCTAGCACTTCGAGGGGGAGGGTGGCATTTTTCAAAAAAAAATTTAGCGAAAAAATGCTTAGGGGCTCGTTGCAGCCCAAACCCAGCGAAGGGTTCGCTCGAAAACAACTCGCCCCTAGCACTTCGAGGGGGAGGGTGGCGTTTTTTCAAAAAAATTAGGCAAAAAATGCCAAGGGACTCATTGCAGCTCAAACCCATCGAAGGGTTCGCTCAAAAACACCTCGCCCCTAGCACTGCGAGGGGGAGGGTGGCATTTTTCAAAAAAACACGTAGCCAAAGAAATGTTAAGGGGCTCGTTGCAGCCCAAACCCGTCGAAAGGTTCGCTCGAAAACAACTCGCCCCTAGCACTTCGAGGGGGAGGGTGGCATTTTTCAAAAACATTTGCAAAAAAATGCTAAGGGACTCATTGCAGCCCAAACCCATCGAAGGCTTCGCTCGAAAACACCTCGCCCCTAACAGTTCGAAGGGGAGGGTGGTGTTTTTTAAAAAAACTTAGCGAAAAAATACTACGGGGCTTGTTGCAGCACAATCCCGTCGAAGTGTTCGCTCAAAAACACCTCGCCCCTAGCACTTCGAGGGGGAGGGTGGCATTTTTCAAAAAAAAAAACGTAGCCAAACAAATGCTAAGGGGCTCGTTGCAGCCCAAACCCGTCGAAGGGTTCACTTGAAAACACCTCGCGCCTAGCACTTCGAGGGGGAGGGTGGTGTTTTTCAAAAAACAAACATAGCCAGAAAAATACTAAGGGGCTCGTTGCTGCCCAAACCCGTTGAAGGGTTCACTCAAAAACACCTCGCCTCTAGCACTTCGAGGGGGAGGGTGGCATTTTTCAAAAAAAAAATTAGCGAAAAAATGCTTAGGGGCTCGTTGCAGCCCAAACCCATCGAATGGTTCGCTCGAAAACAACTCGCCCCTAGCACTTCGAGGGGCAGGGTGGCATTTTTCAAAAAAATTAGGGAAAAAATGCTAAGGGACTCATTGCAGCCCAAACCCATCGAAGGGTTCGCTCAAAAACACCTCGCCCCTAGCACTACGAGCGGGAAGGTGGCATTTTTCAAAAAAAACGTAGCCAAAAAAATGTTAAGGGGCTCGTTGCAGCGCAAACCCGTCGAAGGGTTCACTCGAAAACACCTCGACCCTAGCACTTCGAGGGGGAGGGTGGCGTTTTTCATAAAAAAAACTTAGCGAAAAAATGCATAGGGGCTCGTTGAAGCCCAAACCCATCGAAGGGTTCGCTCGAAAACAACTCGCCCCTAGCACTTCGAGGGGGAGGGTGGCATTTTTCAAAAACATTAGCAAAAAAATGCTAAGGGACTCATTACAGCCCAAACCCATCGAAGGGTTCGCTTCGAAAACACCTCGCCCCTAACAGTTCGAAGGGGAGGGTGGTGTTTTTTAAAAAAACTTAGCGAAAAAATACAACGGGGCTTGTTGCAGCACAATCCCGTCGAAGGGTTCGCTCAAAAACACCTCGCCCCTAGAACTTCGAGGGGGAGGGTGGCATTTTTCAAAAAAAAAAACGTAGCCAAACAAATGCTAAGGGGCTCGTTGCAGCCCAAACCCGTCGAAGGGTTCACTTGAAAACACCTCGCGCCTAGCACTTCGAGGGGGAGGGTGGTGTTTTTCAAAAAACAAACATAGCCACAAAAATACTAAAGGGCTCGTTGCTGCCCAAACCCGTTGAAGGGTTCACTCAAAAACACCTCGCCTCTAGCACTTCGAGGGGGAGGGTGGCATTTTTCAAAAAAAAAATTTAGCAAAAAAATGCTTAGGGGCTCGTTGCAGCCAAACCCATCGAAGGGTTCGCTCGAAAACATCTCGCCCCTAGCACTTCAAGGGGCAGGGTGGCATTTTTCAAAAAAATTAGGGAAAAAATGCTAAGGGACTCATTGCAGCCCAAACCCATCGAAGGGTTCGCTCAAAAACACCTCGCCCCTAGCACTGCGAGGGGGAAGGTGGCATTTTTCAAAAAAAAACGTAGCCAAAAAAATGTTAAGGGGCTCGTTGCAGCCCAAACCCGTCGAAGGGTTCACTTGAAAACACCTCGCTCCTAGCACTTCGAGGGGGAGGGTGGTGTTTTTCAAAAAAAAAATTAGAGAAAAAATGCTTAGGGGCTCGTTGCAGCCCAAACCCGTTGAAGGGTTCACTCGAAAACACCTCACCCCTAGCACTTCGAGGAGGAGGGTGACATTTTTTCAGAAAAACGTAGTGAAAAAATGCTATGGGGCTCATTGCAGCACAAACCCGTCGAAGGGTTCGCTCGAAAACACCTCGCCCCTAGCAGTTCGAGGGGGAGGGTAGCGTTTTTGATAAAAAACTTAGCAAAAAATGCTTAGGGGCTCGTTGCAGCCCAAACCCATCGAAGGGTTCGCTCGAAAACAACACGCCCCTAGCACTTCGAGGGGGAGGGTGGCATTTTTCAAAAAAAAATTTAGCGAAAAAATGCTTAGGGGCTCGTTGCAGCCCAAACCCATCGAAGGGTTCGCTCGAAAACAACTCGCCCCTAGCACTGCGAGGGGGAGGGTTTCATTTTTCAAAAGAATTAGGGAAATAATGCTAAGGGACTCATTGCAGCCCAAACCCATCGAAGGGTTCGCTCGAAAACACCTCGCCCCTAGCACTTCGAGGGGGAGGGTGGCGTTTTTCAAAAAAAACTTAGCGAAAAAAAAGCTAAGGGGCTCATTCCAGCCCGAACCCATCGAAGAGTTCGGTCGAAAACACCTCGCCCCTAGCACTTCGAGAGGGAGGGTGGCATTTTTCAAAACAATTAGCGAAAAAATGCTAAGGGACTAATTCCAGCCCAAACCCATCGAAGGGTTCACTCGAAAACACCTCGCCCCTAGCACTTCGAGAGGGAGGGTGGCATTTTTCAAAACAATTAGCGAAAAAATGCTATGGGACTAATTGCAGCCCAAACCCATGGAAGGGTTCACTCGAAAACAACTCGCCCCTAGGACATCGAGGGGGAGGGTGGCGTTTTTCAAAAAAATTAGCAAAAAATGCTAAGGGGCTCGTTGCAGCCCAAACCCATCGAAGGGTTCGCTCGAAATCAACTCGCCCCTAGCACTTCGAGGGGGAGGGTGGGTTTTTCAAAAAAATTAGCGAAAAAATGCTAAGGGACTCATTGCAGCCCAAACCCATCGAAGGGTTCGCTCGAAAACTCCTCGCCCCTAGCACTTCGAGGAGGATGGTGGCGTTTTTTCAGAAAAACCTAGCGAAAAAATACTACGGGGCTCGTTGCAGCGCAAACCCGTCGAAGGGTTCACTCGAAAACACCTCGGCCCTAGCACTTCGAGGGGGAGGGTGGCGTTTTTCATAAAAAAAAACTTAGCGAAAAAATGCATAGGGGCTCGTTGCAGCCCAAACCCATCGAAGGGTTCGCTCGAAAACAACTCGCCCCTAGCACTTCGAAGGGGAGGGTGGTGTTTTTCAAAAACATTAGCAAAAAAAGGCTAAGGGACTCCTTGCAGCCCAAACCCATCGAAGGGTTCGCTCGAAAACACCTCGCCCCTAACAGTTCGAAGGGGAGGGTGGTGTTTTTTAAAAAAACTTAGCGAAAAAATACTACGGGGCTTGTTGCAGCACAATCCCGTCGAAGGGTTCGCTCAAAAACACCTTGCCCCTAGCACTTCGAGGGGGAGGGTGGCATTTTTGAAAAAAAAAAATGTAGCCAAACAAATGCTAAGGGGCTCGTTGCAGCCCAAACCCGTCAAAGGGTTCACTTGAAAACACCTCGCGCCTAGCACTTCGAGAGGGAGGGTGGTGTTTTTCAAAAAACAAACATAGCCAAAAAATACTAAGGGGTTCGTTGCAGCCCAACCCCGTTGAAGGGTTCACTCAAAAACACCTCGCCTCTAGCACTTCGAGGGGGAGGGTGGCGATTTTCATAAAAAAAAACTTAGCAAAAAATGCTTAGGGGCTCGTTGCAGCCCAAACCCATCGAAGGGTTCGCTCGAAAACAACTCGCCCCTAGCACTTCGAGTGGGAGGGTGGCGTTTTTCAAAAAAATTAGCGAAAATATGCTAAGGGACTCATTGCATCCCAAACCCATCGAAGGGTTCGCTCGAAAACTCCTCGCCCGTAGCACTTCGAGGAGGAGGGTGGCGTTTTTTCAGAAAAACTTAGCGAAAAAAAAGCTAAGGGGCTCATTCCAGCCCGAACCCATCGAAGAGTTCGGTCGAAAACACCTCGCCCCTAGCACTTCGAGAGGGAGGGTGGCATTTTTCAAAACAATTAGCGAAAAAATGCAAAGGGACTAATTCCAGCCCAAACCCATCGAAGGGTTCACTCGAAAACACCTCGCCCCTAGCACTTCGAGAGGGAGGGTGGCATTTTTCAAAACAATTAGCGAAAAAAATGCTATGGGACTAATTGCAGCCCAAACCCATGGAAGGGTTCACTCGAAAACAACTCGCCCCTAGGACATCGAGGGGGAGGGTGGCGTTTTTCAAAAAAATTAGCAAAAAATGCTAAGGGGCTCGTTGCAGCCCAAACCCATCGAAGGGTTCGCTCGAAATCAACTCGCCCCTAGCACTTCGAGGGGGAGGGTGGGTTTTTCAAAAAAATTAGCGAAAAAATGCTAAGGGACTCATTGCAGCCCAAACCCATCGAAGGGTTCGCTCGAAAACTCCTCGCCCCTAGCACTTCGAGAGGAGGGTGGCGTTTTTTCAGAAAAACCTAGCGAAAAAATACTACGGGGCTCGTTGCAGCGCAAACCCGTCGAAGGGTTCACTCGAAAACACCTCGGCCCTAGCACTTCGAGGGGGAGGGTGGCGTTTTTCATAAAAAAACTTAGCGAAAAAATGCATAGGGGCTCGTTGCAGCCCAAACCCATCGAAGGGTTCGCTCGAAAACAACTCGCCCCTAGCACTTCGAAGGGGAGGGTGGTGTTTTTCAAAAACATTAGCAAAAAAGGCTAAGGGACTCCTTGCAGCCCAAACCCATCGAAGGGTTCGCTCGAAAACACCTCGCCCCTAACAGTTCGAAGGGGAGGGTGGTGTTTTTAAAAAAACTTAGCGAAAAAATACTACGGGGCTTGTTGCAGCACAATCCCGTCGAAGGGTTCGCGCAAAACACCTCGCCCCTAGCACTTCGTGGGGAGGGTGGCATTTTTGAAAAAAAAATGTAGCCAAACAAATGCTAAGGGGCCGTTGCAGCCCAAACCCGTCAAAGGGTTCACTTGAAAACACCTCGCGCCTAGCACTTCGAGAGGGAGGGTGGTGTTTTTCAAAAAACAAACATAGCCAAAAAAATACTAAGGGGTTCGTTGCAGCCCAACCCCGTTGAAGGGTTCACATCAAAAACACCTCGCCTCTAGCACTTCGAGGGGGAGGGTGGCGATTTCATAAAAAAAAAACTTAGCAAAAAAATGCTAGGGGCTCGTTGCAGCCCAAACCCATCGAAGGGTTCGCTCGAAACAACTCGCCCCTAGCACTTCG
Organism: Eleusine coracana subsp. coracana; assembly: GCA_032690845.1. Classification (NCBI taxonomy): domain Eukaryota; kingdom Viridiplantae; phylum Streptophyta; class Magnoliopsida; order Poales; family Poaceae; genus Eleusine; species Eleusine coracana. Next base: position 14,115 of record MU847949.1, read on the forward strand.
AGAGGGAGGGTGGCATTTTTCAAAACAATTAGCGAAAAAAATGCTATGGGACTAATTGCAGCCCAAACCCATGGA
>MU847950.1:0-14154 GCA_032690845.1 Eleusine coracana subsp. coracana
CGCCCACTGTATCATGAACCGCGCCTAGACTACTGATTATGGGTACACAAGGAACCAAGGAAGGTAACCCACATCCCTTGGCCACAGTTCAGCACACCGTGGGTCTAAGCACACGAAAAAGAGACCTATAACCTAAAACAAAAACTTTTGCGTCGTTATGTCGGGGCAACTTTTTTTTCTAGAAAGCTTGCAGCGAGGCCAAACCGACAAAATGCGAAATTCAAAGAGTAGAATAGTATATAATTTTTACAAAATAAATACTTCCCTATGGTTAAGATACCTCGAATACCTCCTACTGCCAGCATGTTACATTCAATACAGCGTCGAACTCCATCGTGGTGGAGGACTCGCCCACCATATCATGAACCGCGCCTAGACTACCGAGTTATGGTACACAAGGAACCATGGAAGGTAACCACATCCCTGGCCATGCGGTTCAGCACACCGTGGGTGTAAGCACACGAAAAAGAGACCTATAACCTAAAAACATAACTTTTGCATCCATTGTCCGATCGGGGCATACTTTTTTTTTCTTGAAAGCTTGCGGCGAGGCCAACACCGACAAAAAGAGAAATTCAAAGAGAAGAATAGTATATAATTTTTACAAAATAAATACTTCCCTATGGTTAAAGATACTGCCATCGAATACCTCCTACTGCCAGCGATGTTACATTCAATACAGCGTTCGAATTCCATCGTGGTGGAAGACATCGCCCACCGTATCATGAACCGCGCCTAGACTACCGAGTTTATGGGTACACAAGGAACCATGGAAGGTAATCCACGTTCCCTTGGCCACGCGGTTCAGCACTACCATGGGTGTAAGCACACGAAAAAGACGACCTATAACCTAAAACGAGCATAACTTTTGCGTCCGGTTGTCTGTTCGGGGCGTACTTTTTTTCTAGAAAGCTTGCGGTGAGGCCAATACAACAAAAAGTGAAATTCAAAGAGTAGAATAGTATATAATTTTATAAAAAATAAATAGTTCCCTATGGTTGAGATACCGCCCTGAGTACCTCCTACTGCTAGCATGTTACATTCAATACAACGTCAAACTCCATCGCGGGTGGAGGACTCGCCCACCATATCATGAACCGTGCCTAGACTACCGCATTTATGGGTAGACAAGGAACCATGGAAGGTAACCCACATCATTCGGGCACGCGATTCATCACACTGTGGATGTAAGCACACGAAAAAGGAGACCTATAACCTAAAACGAGCATAACTTTTGCATCCATTGTCCGATTGAGGCATACTTTTTGTTTCTAGAATGCTTGTGGCGAGGCCAACACCGACAAAAAGAGAAATTCAAAGAGTAGAATAGTATATAATTTTTTACAAAAGAAATACTTCCCTATGGTTAAGATACTGCCCCGAATACCTCCTACTGCCAGCATGTTACATTCAATACAGCATCGAACTCCATCGTGGTGGAGGACTCGCCCACTGTATCATGAACCGCGCCTAGACTACTGAGTTTATGGGTACACAAGGAACCAAGGAAGGTAACCCCCGTCCCTTGGCCACATGGTTGAGCTCACCGTGGGTCTAAGCACACGAAAAATAAGACCCATAACCTAAAATGAGCAAAACTTTTGCGTCCGTTGTCCGTTCGGGGCATACTTTTTTTTTAGAAAGCTTGCGGCAAGGCCAATACCGACAAAATGCGAAATTCAAAGAGTAGAATAACATATAACTTTTTACAAAATAAATACTTCCCTATGGTTAAGATACCGCCTCGAATACCTCCTACTACCAGCATGTTACATTCAATACAGCGTCGAACTCCATCATGGTGGAGGACTCGCCCACTGTATCATGAACCGCGCCTAGACTACTGAGTTTATGGGTACACAAGGAACCAAGGAAGGTAACCCACGTCCCTTGGCCACACGGTTGAGCACACCGTGGGTCTAAGCACACGAAAAATAAGACCTATAACCTAAAATGAGCAAAACTTTTGCGTCCGTTGTCCGTTCGGGGCATACTTTTTTCTAGAAAGCTTGCGGCGAGGCCAATACCGACAAAATGCGAAATTCAAAGAGTAGAATAACATATAAGTTTTTACAAAATAAATACTTCCCTATGGTTAAGATACCGCCTCGAATACCTCCTACTGCCAGCATGTTACATTCAATACAGCGTCGAACTCCATCGTGGTGGAGGACTCGCCCACCGTATCATGAACCGCACCAAGACTACCGAGTTAATTGGTACACAAGGAACCATGGAAGGTAACCCACATCCCTCGGCCATGCGGTTCAGCACACCGTGGGTGTAAGCACATGAAAAAGATGACCTATAACCTAAAACAAACATAACTTTTGCATTCGTTATTAGATCGGGGCAAACTTTTTTTTTTGTAGAAAGCTTGCAGCAAGGCCAACACCGACAAAAAGCGAAATTCAAAGAGAAGAATAGTATATAATTTTTTACAAAATAAATACTTCCCTATGGTTAAGATACTTCCTCGAATACCTCCTACTGCCAGCATGTTATATTCAATACGGCGTCGAACTCCATCGTGGTGGAGGACTCGCCCACCATATCATGAACCGCGCCTAGACTACCGAGTTTATGGGTACACAAGGAACCATGGAAGGTAACCTACATGCTTTGGCCACTCGGTTCAGCACACCGTGGGTGTAAGCACACGAAAAAGGAGACCTATAACCTAAAATGAGCATAACTTTTGCATCCATTGTCCGATCGGGGCATACTTTTTTTTTCTTGAAAGCTTGCGGCGAGGCCAACACCGACAAAAAGAGAAATTCAAAGAGAAGAATAGTATATAATTTTTTACAAAATAAATACTTCCCTATGGTTAAAATACTGCCTCGAATACCTCCTACTGCCAGCATGTTACATTCAATACAGCGTCGAATTCCATCGTGGTGGAAGACACGCCCACCGTATCATGAACCGCGCCTAGACTACCGAGTTTATGGGTACACAAGGAACCATGGAAGGTAATCCACGTCCCTTGGCCACGCGGTTCAGCATACCATGGGTGTAAGCACACGAAAAAGACGACCTATAACCTAAAACGAGCATAACTTTTGCGTCCGTTGTCTGTTCGGGGCGTACTTTTTTTCTAGAAAGCTTGCGGTGAGGCCAATACCAACAAAAAGTGAAATTCAAAGAGTAGAATAGTATATAATTTTATAAAAAATAAACAGTTCCCTATGGTTGAGATACAGCCCTGAGTACCTCCTACTGCTAGCATGTTACATTCAATACAACGTCAAACTCCATCGCGGTGGAGGACTCGCCCACCATATCATGAACCGTGCCTAGACTACCGCATTTATGGGTAGACAAGGAACCATGGAAGGTAACCCACATCATTCGGGCACGCGATTCATCACACTGTGGATGTAAGCACACGAAAAAGGAGACCTATAACCTAAAACGAGCATAACTTTTGCATCCATTGTCCGATTGAGGCATACTTTTTTTTTCTAGAATGCTTGCAGCGAGGCCAACACCGACAAAAAGAGAAATTCAAGGAGTAGAATAGTATATAATTTTTTACAAAAGAAATACTTCCCTATGGTTAAGATACTGCCCCGAATACCTCCTACTGCCAGCATGTTACATTCAATACAGCATCGAACTCCATCGTGGTGGAGGACTCGCCCACTGTATCATGAACCACGCCTAGACTACTGAGTTTATGGGTACACAAGGAACCAAGGAAGGTAACCCACGTCCCTTGGCCACACGGTTGAGCACACCGTGGGTCTAAGCACACGAAAAATATGACCCATAACCTAAAATGAGCAAAACTTTTGCGTCCGTTGTCCGTTCGGGGCATACTTTTTTTCTAGAAAGCTTGCGGCGAGGCCAATACCGACAAAATGCGAAATTCAAAAAGTAGAATAACATATAACTTTTTACAAAATAAATACTTCCCTATGGTCAAGATACCGCCTCGAATACCTCCTACTGCCAGCATGTTACATTCAATACAGCGTCGAACTCCATCATGGTGGAGGACTCGCCCACTGTATCATGAACCGCGCCTAGACTACTGAGTTTATGGGTACACAAGGAACCAAGGAAGGTAACCCACGTCCCTTGGCCACACGGTTGAGCACACCATGGGTCTAAGCACACGAAAAATAAGACCTATAACCTAAAATGAGCAAAACTTTTGCGTCCGTTGTCCGTTCGGGGCATACTTTTTTTCTAGAAAGCTTGCGGCGAGGCCAATACCGACAAAATGCGAAATTCAAAGAGTAGAATAACATATAAGTTTTTACAAAATAAATACTTCCCTATGGTTAAGATACCGCCTCGAATACCTCCTACTGCCAGCATGTTACATTCAATACAGCGTCGAACTCCATCGTGGTGGAGGACTCGCCCACCGTATCATGAACCGCACCTAGACTACCGAGTTTATGGGTACAAAAGGAACCATGGAAGGTAAACCACATCCCTCGGCCACGCGGTTCAGCACACCATGGGTGTAAGCACACGAAAAATGAGACGTATAACCTAAAACGAGCGTAACTTTTGCGTCCGTTGTCCGTTCGGGGCATTCTTTTTTTCTAGAAAGCTTGCGGCGAGGCCAATACCGATAAAAAGTGAAATTCAAAGAGTAGAATATTATATAATTTATAAAAAATAAATAGTTCCCTATGGTTGAGATACCGCCCCGAGTACCTCCTACTGCTAGCATGTTACATTCAATACAACATCGAACTCCATCGCGGTGGAGGACTCGCCCACCATATCATGAACCGCGCCTAGACTACCGCGTTTATGGGTACACAAGGAACCATGGAAGGTAACCCACATTATTCGGGCACGCGATTCATCACACCATGGATGTAAGCACAAGAAAAAGGAGACCTATAACATAAAACGATCATAACTTTTGCATCCATTGTTCGATTGAGGCAAACTTTTTTTTTCTAGAAAGCTTTCGGCAATGCCAACACCGACAAAAAGCGAAATTCAAAGAGTAGAATAGTATATAATTTTTTACAAAATAAATACTTCCCTATGGTTAAGATACCGCCCCGAATACCTCCTACTGCCAGCATGTTATATTCAATACAGTGTCGAACTCCATCGTGGTGGAGGACTCGCCCACCGTATCATGAACCGCGCCTAGACTACCGAGTTTATGGGTGTAAGCATACAAAAAATAAGACCTACTGATACATCCGGCCCAGGTAGGGTGGAATGAAGCCCGACACACCGATCCGGATTCCCTGAATCCTGCAATCTTAGCACCACAACTCCTGCCGAAAGCCCAACACACCGACCCGATTCTAGATCTGCGACCTGAATCCGCAGTGTTAGCACCGCAACTCCGGCGCCCCCACTCGGGGAAAGGCCCAATCTCCCTAAAAGACTAGTCTGATAGGGGAAGGGTGGCTCTCCCTTTTAAGGTGGCTTCCACCTCCCAAGCTAAGCATGGTGGGATTATTCAGAGGCTCACACGGTCGCCGCCCTAGCGGGTAATAGTGGAGGATGTCCTCATCATTCTCCCCTTCTTAACAAGGGCCCAGCTCTGATACCAAATGATACATCCGGCCCAGGTAGGGTGGAATGAAGCCCGACACACCGATCCGGATTCCCTGAATCCTGCAATCTTAGCACCACAACTTCCTGCCGAAAGCCCAACACACCGACCCGATTCTAGATCTGCGACCTGAATCCGCAGTGTTAGCACCGCAACTCCGGCGCCCCCACTCGGGGAAAGGCCCAATCTCCCTAAAAGACTAGTCTGATAGGGGAAGGGTGGCTCTCCCTTTTAAGGTGGCTTCCACCTCCCAAGCTAAGCATGGTGGGATTATTCAGAGGCTCACACGGTCGCCGCCCTAGCGGGTAATAGTGGAGGATGTCCTCATCACCTACAACCTAAAACGAGCGTAACTTTTGCGTCCATTGTCCGTTTGGGGCATACTTTTTATTCTATAAAGCATGCGGCAAGGCCAATACCGACAAAAAGCAAAATTCGAAGAGTAGAATAGTATATAATTTTTTACGAAATAAGTACTTCCCTATGGTTAAGATACTGCCCCGAATACCTCCTACTGCCAGCATGTTACATTCAATACAGCATCGAACTGCATCATGGTGGAGGACTCGCCCACTGTATCATGAACCGCGCCTAGACTACTGAGTTTATGGGTACACAAGGAACCATGGAAGGTAACCCATATCCCTCGGCCACACGGTTCAGCACACCGTATGTGTAAGCATACGAAAAAGGAGACCTATAACCTAAAATAAGCATAACTTTTGCATCTGTTGTCCGATCGGGGCATACTTTTTTTTTCTAGAAAGCTTGCAGTGAGGCCAACACTGAAAAAAAGCGAAATTCAAAGTGTAGAATAGTATATAATTTTATAAAAAATAAATAATTTCTTATGGTTGAGATATCCCCCCGAGTACCTCCTACTGCTAGCATGTTACATTCAATACAACGTAGGACTCCATCGCGGTGGAGGACTCGCTCACCGTATCATGAATCGCGTCTAGACTATCTAGTTTATGGCTACACAAGGAACCATGGAAGGTAACCTACATGCTTCGGCCACTCGGTTCAGGACACCGTGGGTGTAAGCACACGAAAAATGAGACCTATAACCTAAAACGAGCATAACTTTTGCATCCGTTGTCCGATCGGGGCATACTTTTTTTTTCTAGAAAGCTTGCGGCGAGGCCAACACCGACAGAAAGCGAAATTCAAAGAGTATAATAGTATATAATTTCTTATAAAATAAATACTTCCCTATGGTTAAGATACTGCCCTGAATACCTCCTACTGCCAGCATGTTATAATCAATACAGCGTCGAACTCCATCGTGGTGGAGGACTCGCCCACCGTATCATGAACCGCGCCTAGACTACCGAGTTTATGGGTACACAAGGAACCATGGAAGGTAACCCACATCCCTCAGCCACGCGGTTCAGCACACCGTGGGTGTAAGCACACTAAAAAGATGACCTATAACCTAAAACGAGCGTAACTTTTGCGTCCGTTTTCCGTTAGGGGCATACTTTTTTTCTAGAAAGCTTGCAGCGAGGCTAATACCGACAAAAAGTGAATTCAAAGAATAGAATAATATATAATTTTATAAAAATAAATAGTTCCCTATGGTTGAGATACCGCCCTGAGTACCTCCTACTGCTAGCATGTTACATTCAATACAGCGTCGAACTCCATCGTGGTGGAGGACTCGGCCACCGTATCATGAACCGCGCCTAGACTACCGAGTTTATGGGTACACAAGGAACCATGAAAGGTAACCCACATCCCTCGGCCACGCGGTTCAGCACACCGTGGGTGTAAGCACAGTAAAAAGATGACCTATAACCTAAAACGAACATAACTTTTGCATCCGTTCTCCGTTCGGGGCATACTTTTTTATTAGAAAGCTTGCGGCGAGGCCAATACCGACAAAATGCGAAATTCAAAGAGTAGAATAGTATAATTTTTTACAAAATAAATACTTCCTATGGTTAAGATACCTGCCCCAAATACCTCCTACTGCTAGCATGTTATATTCAATACGGTGTCGAACTCCATCATGGTGGAGGACTCGCCCACCGTATCATGAACCGCGCCTAGACTACCGAGTTTATGGGTACACAAGGAACCATGAAAAGGTAACCCACATCCCTCGGACACGCGGTTCAGCACACCGTGGGTGGAAGCACACTGAAAAAGACTGACCTATAAACCTAAAACGAACATAACTTTGCATTCCGTTATCCTGATCGGGGCATACTTTTTTTCTAGAAAGCTTGCGGCGAGGCCAACACCAACAAAAAGCAAATTCAAATGAGTAGAATAGTATAATTTTTACAAAATAAATACTTCCCTATGGTTAAGATACTGCCCCGAATACCTCCCTACTGCTCAGCAATGTTATATTCAATACAGTGTCGACTCCATCAGTGGTGGAGGAACTCGCCCACCTGTATCATGAATCCGCGGCCTAGACTACCGAGTTTATGGGTACACAAGGAACCATGGAAGGTAACCCACATCCCTCGGCCACGCTGGTTCAGCACACGTGGGTGTAAAGCACACTGAAAAGAAGACCTATAACCTAAAACGAACATAACTTTTGTATCCGTTGTCCGTTCGGGGCATACTTTTTTTCTAGAAAGCTTGCGGCGAGGCCAATACCGACAAAATGCGAAATTTAAAGAGTAGAATAATATATAATTTTTTTACAAAATAAATACTTCCCTAAGGTTAAGGATACTGCCCCGAATACCTCCTACTGCCAGCATGTTATATTCAATACAGTGTCGAACTCCATCGTGGTGGAGGACTCGCCCACCGTATCATGAATCGCGCCCTAGACTACCGAGTTTATGGGTACACAGGAACCATGAAAGGTAACCCACATCCCGCCTTGGACACGCGGTTCAGCACACCGTGGGTGTGAAGCACACGAAAAAGACGACCTATAACCTAAAACGAACATAACTTTTGCTTCCGTTGTCTGATCGGGGCATACTTTTTTTTTCTAGAAAGCTTGCAGCGAGGCCAACACCAACAAAAAGCAAAATTCAATGAGTAGAATAGTATATATTTTTTACAAAATAAATACTTCCCTATGGTTAAGATACTGCCCCCAATACCTCCCACTGCCAGCATGTTATATTCAATACGGCGTCGAACTCCATCGTGGTGGAGGACTCGCTCATCGTATCATGAACCGCGCCTAGACTACCGGGTTTTATGGGTACACAAGGAACCATGGAAGGTACCCCACATTCCTCGGCCACGCGGTTCTGCACACCGTGGTGTAAGCACACTAAAAGATGACCTATACCTAAAGGAACATAATTTTGCATCGTTGTCCGTTCGGGCATACTTTTTTTCTAGAAAGCTTGGCGCAAGGCCAATACGACAAAATGTGAAATTCAAGAGTTAGAATAATATATAATTTTTTACAAAATAAATACTTCCCTAAGGTTAAGGTACTGCCCCGAATACCTCCCTACTGCCAGCATGTTACATTCAATACAGCGTCGAACTCCATCGTGGTGGAGGACTCGCCCACGTATCATCAACCGCGCCCTAGACTACCGAGTTTATGGGTACACAAGGAACCATGAAGGTAACCCACATCCCTCAGACACGCGGTTCAGCGCACCGTGGGTGTAAGCACACGAAAAAGACGACCTAAAACCTAAAACGAACATAACTTTTGCATCCGTTGTCTGATCGGGCATACTTTTTTTTAGAAAGCTTGCGGAGGCCAACACCAACAAAAAGCAAAATTGAAGAGTAGAATAGTATATTTTTTACAAAATAAATACTTCCCTATGGTTAAGATACTGCCCCCAAAAACCTCCTATTGCTAGCATATATTCAATACGCGTCGAACTCCATCGTGGTGGAGGACTCGCCCACTGTATCATGAACCGCGCCTAGACTACCGAGTTTATGGGTACACAAGGAACCATGGAAGGTAACCCACATCCCTTGGCCACGTGGTTCAGCACCGTGGGTGTAAGCACACGAAAAAGACGACCTATAACCAAACGACATAACTTTTGCTTCGTTTATCCGATTAGGGCAAACTTTTTTTCTAGAAAGCTTGCAGCAAGGCCAACACCGACAAAAAGCAAAATTCAAGAAGTAGAATAGATATAATTTTTTACAAAATAAATACTTCCCTATGGTTAAGATACTACCCTGCATACCTCCTACTGCCAGCATGTTATATTCAATACGGCGTCGAATTCCGTCGTGGTGGAGGACTCGCCCACCATATCAAGAAGCATGCCTAGGACTACCGAGTTTATGGGTACACAAGGAACCATGGAAGGTAACCCACATCCCTCGGCCACACGGTTCAGCACACCGTGGGAGTAAGCACACGAAAAATAAGACCTATAACCTAAAATGAGCAAAACTTTGTTGTGTCCGTTGTCGTTCGGGGCATACTTTTTTTTCTAGAAAGCTTGTGGCGAGGCCAATACCGACCAAATGCGAAATTTAAAGAGTAGAATAATATATAATTTTTTTACAAACTAAATACTTCCCTAAGGTTAAGGTACTGCCCCGAATACCCTCCTACTGCCAGCATGTTACATTCAATACAGCGTCGAACTCCATCGTGGTGGAGGGACTCGCCCACCGTATCATGAACCGCGGCCTAGACTACCGAGTTTATGGGTACACAAGGAACCATGGAAGGTAACCCACATCCCGGACACGCGGTTCAGCACACCGGGGGTGTAAGCACACGAAAAGAGACCTATAACCTAAAAACGAACATAACTTTTGCTTCCGTTGTCCGATCGGGGCATACTTTTTCTAGAAAGCTTGCGCGAGGCCAAACACCAACAAAAGCAAAATTCAAAGAGTAGAATATATATAATTTTTTACAAAATAAATACTTCCCTAAGGTTAAGGTACTGCCCCAATACCTCCCACTGCCAGCATGTTATATTCAATACAGCGTCGAACTCCATCGTGGTGGAGGACTCGCCCACCGTATCATGAACCGCGCCTAGACTACCGAGTTTATGGGTACACAAGGAACCATGAAGGTAACCCACATCCTCGGCCACGCGGTTCAGCACACCGTGGGTGTAAGCACACTAAAAAGACGACCTATAACCTAAAACGAACATAACTTTTGCTTCCGTTGTGATCGGGGCATACTTTTTTTTCTAGAAAGCTTGCGCGAGGCCAAAACACAAAAGCAAATTCAAAGAGTAGAATAATATAATTTTTTACAAAATAAATACTTCCCTATGGTTAAGATACTGCCCCAATACCTCCTACTGCCAGCATGTTTATTCAATACGGCGTCGAACTCCATCGTGGTGGAGGACTCGCCCACGTATCATGAACCGCGCCTAGACTACCGAGTTTATGGGTACACAAGGAACCATGGAAGGTAACCCACATCCCTGGACATGCGGTTCAGCGCACCGTGGGTGTAAGCACATGAAAAAGAGACCTAAAACCTAAAAGACATAACTTTTGCTTCGTTGTCGATAGGGCAACTTTTTTTCTAGAAAGCTTGCAGCAAGGCCAACACCAACAAAAAGCAAAATTGAAGAGTAGAATAGTATATTTTTTACAAAATAAATACTTCCCTATGGTTAAGATACTGCCCCTACCTCCTACTGCAGCATGTTATATTCAATACGGCGTCGAACTCCATCATGGTGGAGGACTCGCCCACCGTATCAGAACCGCGCCTAGACTACCGAGTTTATGGGTACACAAGGAACCATGGAAGGTACCCACATCCCTCGGCCACGGTTCAGCACGTGGTGTAAGCACGAAAAAGAGACCTATAACCTAAAACGAGCATAACTTTTGTTCCGTTATCCGGGGCATACTTTTTTTTCTAGAAAGCTTGCGAGGCCAACACCGACAAAAAGCAAAATTCAAAGAGTAGAATAGTATATAATTTTTTACAAAATAAATACTTCCCTAGGTTAAGTACTGCCCTGAATACCTCCTACTGCCAGCATGTTATATTCAATACGTCGAATCCATCGTGGTGGAGGACTCGCCCACCGTATCAAAAGCGCCTAGACTACCGAGTTTATGGGTACACAAGGAACCATGAAGGTAACCCACATCCCTCGGACACGGTTCAGCACACCGTGGGTGTAAGCACACGAAAAAAATAAGACCTATAACCTAAATGACAAAACTTTTGTGTCCGTTGTCGATCGGGGCATACTTTTTTTTCTAGAAAGCTTGTGGCGAGGCCAACACCGACAAAAGCAAAATTCAAAGAGTAGAATAATATAATTTTTTACAAAATAAATACTTCCCTATGGTTAAGGTACTGCCCCGAATACCTCCTACTGCCAGCATGTTATTCAATACGCGTCGAACTCCATCGTGGTGGAGGACTCGCCCACCGTATCATGAACCGCGCCTAGACTACCGAGTTTATGGGTACACAAGGAACCATGGAAGGTAACCCACATCCCTCGGCCACACGGTTCAGCACACCGTGGGAGTAAGCACACGAAAAAAAAATAACCTATAACCTAAAATGACATAACTTTGTGTCCGTTGTCCGTTCGGGCATACTTTTTTCTAGAAAGCTTGTGGCGAGGCCAATACCGACAAAAGCAAAATTAAAGAGTAGAATAATATAATTTTTTACAAAATAAATACTTCCCTAAGGTTAAGGTACTGCCCCGAATACCTCCTACTGCCAGCATGTTACGTTCAATACAGCGTCGAACTCCATCGTGGTGGAGGACTCGCCCACCGTATCATGAACCGCGCCTAGACTACCGAGTTTATGGGTACACAAGGAACCATGGAAGGTAACCACATCCCTCGGACACGCGGTTCAGCACACCGTGGGTGTAAGCACACGAAAAAGACGACCTATAACCTAAAACGAACATAACTTTTGTTCCGTTGTCGATCGGGGCATACTTTTTTTTTCTAGAAAGCTTGCGCGAGGCCAACACCAACAAAAAGCAAAATTCAAAGAGTAGAATATATATAATTTTTTTAAAATAAATACTTCCCTATGGTTAAGATACTGCCCCAAATACCTCCCTGCCAGCATGTATATTCAATACGTCGTCGAACTCCATCGTGGTGGAGGACTCGCTCACCGTATCATGAACCGCGCCTAGACTACCGGGTTTATGGGTACACAAGGAACCATGGAAGGTAACCCACATCCCTCGGCACGCGGTTCAGCACACCGTGGGTGTAAGCACACTAAAAACGACCTATAACCTAAAACGAACATAACTTTTGCATCCGTTGTCCGATCGGGGCATACTTTTTTTTCCGGAAAGCTTGCGCGAGGCCAACACCGACAAAAAAAAATTCAAAGAGTATAATAGTATATAATTTTTATAAAATAAATACTTCCCTATGGTTAAGATACTGCCCGAATACCTCCTACTGCCAGCATGTTATATCAATACAGCGTCGAACTCCATCGTGGTGGAGGACTCGCCCACCGTATCATGAACCGCGCCTAGACTACCGAGTTTATGGGTACACAAGGAACCATGGAAGGTAACCCACATCCCTCAGCCATGCGGTTCAGCACACCGTGGGTGTAAGCACACAAAAAGATGACCTATAACCTAAAACCATAACTTTTGTCCGTTTTCCGTTAGGGGCATACTTTTTTTCTAGAAAGCTTGCAGCAAGGCAATACCGACAAAAAGTGAATTCAAAGAAGAATATATATAATTTATAAAAAATAAATAGTTCCCTATGGTTAAGATACTGCCCCGAATACCTCCTACTGCCAGCATGTTACATTCAATACAGCGTCGAACTCCATCGTGGTGGAGGACTCGCCCACCGTATCATGAACCGCGCCTAGACTACCGAGTTTATGGGTACACAAGGAACCATGGAAGGTAACCCACATCCCTCGGACACGCGGTTCAGCACACCGTGGGTGTAAGCACACAAAAGAAGACCTATAACCCAAAACGAACATAACTTTTGTTCCGTTGTCGATCGGGGCATACTTTTTTTTCTAGAAAGCTTGCGGCGAGGCCAACACAACAAAAAGCAAAATTCAAAGATAGAATAGTATATAATTTTTATAAAATAAATACTTCCCTATGGTTAAGATACTGCCCGAATACCTCCCACTGCCAGCATGTTATATTCAATACGTCGAACTCCATCGTGGTGGAGGACTCGCCCATCGTATCATGAACGCGCCTAGACTACCGAGTTTATGGGTACACAAGGAACCATGGAAGGTAACCCACATCCCTCGGCCACGCGGTTCAGCACACCGTGGGTGTAAGCACACAAAAGATGACCTATAACCTAAAATGAACATAACTTTTGCCATTGTCCGATCGGGGCATACTTTTTTTTTAGAAAGCTTGCGCGAGGCCAACACCAAAAAGCAAAATTCAAAGAGTAGAATAGTATATAATTTTTACAAATAAATACTTCCCTATGGTTAAGATACTGCCCCGAATACCTCCTACTGCCAGCATGTTATATCAATACACGTCGAACTCCATCGTGGTGGAGGACTCGCCCACCGTATCATGAACCGCGCCTAGACTACCGAGTTTATGGGTGTAAGCATACAAAAAATAAGGACCCAACCTAAAACGAGGTAACTTTTGCGTCCATTGTCCGTTTGGGGCATACTTTTTATTCTATAAAGCATGCGG
>MU847951.1:0-13641 GCA_032690845.1 Eleusine coracana subsp. coracana
CCCAACCCAATGAAGGGTTTGCGCGAAACCCCCACATCGCCCCTAGCACCTCGAGAAGGAGGGTAGCGTTTTATAAAAAAACTTTGCAAAAATCGCTAAGGGGCTAGTTGCATCCCAAACCCGATGAAGGATTCGCTCGAAAACACCTCGCCCCTAGCACCTCGAGGGGGTGGGTGGCGTTTTTCAAAAAACTTAGCAAAAATCGCTAAGGGGCTCGTTGAAGCCCAAACCCGATGAAGGTCTCGCTCGAAAACACCTCGCCCCTAGCACCATGAGAGGGAGGGTGGCATTTTTCAAAAAACATAGCAAAACTTGCTAAGGGGCTTGTTGCAGCCCAAACCCGACGAAGGGTTCGCTCGAAAACACCTTACCCCCTAGCACCTCGAGGAGGAGGGTAGAGTTTTTCAAAAAACTTAGCAAAAATCCCTAAGGGGCTAGTTGCATCCCAAACCCACGAAGGGTTCGCATCGAAAACACCTCGCCCCTAGCACCTCGAGGGGGGAGGGTGCCGTTTTTCAAAAAACTTAGCAAAAATTGCTAAGGGGCTTGTTGCAGCCTGAACCCAAAGAATGGTCCCGCTCAAAAACACCTCGCCCCAAGCACCTCGAGGGGGTGGGTGGCGATTTTCAAAAAACATAGCAAAATCGCTAAAGGGCTCATTGAAGCCCAAACCCGATGAAGGGTTTGCTCAAAAACACATCGCCCCTAGAACCTCGATGGGGATGGTGGCATTTTTCAAAAAACTTAGCAAAAATTGCTAAGGGGCTTGTTGCAGTCCAAACCCGACAAAGGGTTCGCTCAAAAACACCTCCTCCCTAGCACCTCAAGAGGGAGGGTGGCATTTTTCAAAAAACTTAGCAAAAATTTCTAAGGGACTCGTTGCTGCCCAAACCCGATGAAGGGTTCGCACGAAAATACCTCGCCCCTAGAACCTCAAGGGGGAGGGTGGCGTTTTTCAAAAAACTTAGCAAAAATGGCTAAGGGGCTTGTTGCAGCCCAAACACGACGAAGGGTTCGCTCGACAACACCTCACCCCTAGCACGTCGAGGGGGATGGTGGCATTTTTAAAAAACTTAGCAAAAATCGCTAACTGCCTCGTTGCAGCTCAAACCCAATGAAGGGCTCGCTTGAAAACACCCTGCCCCTAGCACCTCGAGGGGGAGGGTGGCATTTTTTAAAAAACATAGAAAAAATTTCTACGGGGCTTGTTGCAGCCCAAACCCGACGAAGGGTTAGCTCGAAAACACCTCGCCCCAAGCACCTCGAGGGGGAGGGTGGCGTTTTTTAAAAAACATAGAAAAAATTTCTAAGGGGCTTGTTGCAGCCCAAACCCGACGAAGGGTTTCGCTCGACAACACCTCACCCCTAGCACCTCGAGGGGGATGGTGGCATTTTCTAAAAAACTTAGCAAAAATCACTAACTGCCTTGTTGCAGCTCAAACCCAATGAAGGGCTCGCTTGAAAACACCCTGCCCCTAGCACCTCGAGGGGGAGGGTGGCGTTTTTTAAAAAACATAGAAAAAATTTCTAAGGGCTTGTTGCAGCCCAAACCCGACGAAGGGTTAGCTCGAAAACACCTCGCCCCAAGCACTTCGAGGGGGAGGGTGGCGTTTTTCAAAAAACATAGAAAAATCGCTAAGGGGCTCATTATAGCCCAAACCCGATGAAGGGTTCGCTCGAAAACACCTCGTCCCTAGCACCTCGAGGGGGAGGGTGGTGTTTTTCAAAAAACATAGCAAAAATTGCTGTGGGGATCATTGAAGCCTAAACCTGACGAAGGGTTTGCTCGAAAACACCTCGCCCCTAGAACCTCGAGGGGGATGGTGGCGTTTTTCAGAAAACATAGCAAAAATCGCTAAGGGGCTCATTGCAGCCCAAACCTGATGAAGGGTTCGCTCAAAAACACCTCCTCCCTAGCACCTCGAGGAGGAGGTTAGAGTTTTTCAAAAAACATAGCAAAAATCGCTAAGGGGCTAGTTGCATCCCAAACCCGACGAAGGGTTCACTCGAAAACACCTCGCCCCTACAACCTCAAGGGGGAGGGTGGCGTTTTTCAAAAAACGTAGCAAAAATTGCTAAGGGGCTCATTGAAGACCAAACTCGACGAAGGGCTCGCTCGAAAACACCTTGCCCCTAGCACCTCAAGAGGGAGGGTGGCATTTTTTTAAATAACTTAGCAAAAATTGCTAAGGGACTCGTTGCTGCCCAAACCTGATGAAGGGTTCACTCCAAAACACCACGCCCCTAGCACCTCGAGGGGGATGGTGGCATTTTTAAAAGAACTAAGCAAAAATCATTAAGGGGCTAATTGTAGCCCAAACCCAATGAAGGGTTTGCTCGAAAACACCTCGCCCCTAGCACCTCGAGAAGGAGGGTAGCGTTTTATAAAAAACTTAGCAAAAATCGCTAAGGGGCTAGTTGCATCCCAAACCCGATGAAGGATTCGCTCGAAAACACCTCGCCCCTAGCACCTCGAGGGGGTGGGTGGCGTTTTTCAAAAAACTTAGCAAAAATCGCTAAGGGGCTCGTTGAAGCCCAAACCCGATGAAGGTCTCGCTCGAAAACACCTCGCCCCTAGCACCACTGAGAGGGAGGGTGGCATTTTTCAAAAAACATAGCAAAACTTGCTAAGGGGCTTGTTGCAGCCCAAACCCGACGAAGGGTTCGCTCGAAAACACCTTACCCCTAGCACCTCGAGGAGGAGGGTAGAGTTTTTCAAAAAACTTAGCAAAAATCCCTAAGGGGCTAGTTGCATCCCAAACCCGACGAAGGGTTCGCTCGAAAACACCTCGCCCCTAGCACCTCGAGGGGGAGGGTGCCGTTTTTCAAAAAACTTAGCAAAAATTGCTAAGGGGCTTGTTGCAGCCTGAACCCAAAGAATGGTCCGCTCAAAAACACCTCGCCCCAAGCACCTCGAGGGGATGGGTGGCGATTTTCAAAAAACATAGCAAAAATCGCTAAAGGGCTCATTGAAGCCCAAACCCGATGAAGGGTTTGCTCAAAACACATCGCCCCTAGAACCTCGATGGGGATGGTGGCATTTTTCAAAAAACTTAGCAAAAATTGCTAAGGGGCTTGTTGCAGTCCAAACCCGACAAAGGGTTCGCTCAAAAACACCTCCTCCCTAGCACCTCAAGAGGGAGGGTGGCATTTTTCAAAAAACTTAGCAAAAATTTCTAAGGGACTCGTTGCTGCCCAAACCCGATGAAGGGTTCGCACGAAAATACCTCGCCCCTAGAACCTCAAGGGGGAGGGTGGCGTTTTTCAAAAAACTTAGCAAAAATGGCTAAGGGGCTTGTTGCAGCCCAAACACGACGAAGGGTTCGCTCGACAACACCTCACCCCTAGCACCTCGAGGGGGATGGTGGCATTTTTTAAAAAACTTAGCAAAAATCGCTAACTGCCTCGTTGCAGCTCAAACCCAATGAAGGGCTCGCTTGAAAACACCCTGCCCCTAGCACCTCGAGGGGGAGGGTGGCATTTTTTAAAAAACATAGAAAAAATTTCTAAGGGGCTTGTTGCAGCCCAAACCCGACGAAGGGTTAGCTCGAAAACACCTCGCCCCAAGCACCTCGAGGGGGAGGGTGGCGTTTTTTAAAAAACATAGAAAAAATTTCTAAGGGGCTTGTTGCAGCCCAAACCCGACGAAGGGTTCGCTCGACAACACCTCACCCCTAGCACCTCGAGGGGGATGGTGGCATTTTTTAAAAAACTTAGCAAAAATCACTAACTGCCTTGTTGCAGCTCAAACCCAATGAAGGGCTCGCTTGAAAACACCCTGCCCCTAGCACCTCGAGGGGGAGGGTGGCGTTTTTTAAAAAACATAGAAAAAATTTCTAAGGGCTTGTTGCAGCCCAAACCCGACGAAGGGTTAGCTCGAAAACACCTCGCCCCAAGCACTTCGAGGGGGAGGGTGGCGTTTTTCAAAAAACATAGAAAAATCGCTAAGGGGCTCGTTATAGCCCAAACCCGATGAAGGGTTCGCTCGAAAACACCTGGTCGCTAGCACCTCGAGGGGGAGGGTGGTGTTTTTCAAAAAACATAGCAAAAATTGCTGTGGGGATCATTGAAGCCTAAACTTGACGAAGGGTTTGCTCGAAAACACCTCGCCCCTAGAACCTCGAGGGGGATGGTGGCGTTTTTCAAAAAACATAGCAAAAATCGCTAAGGGGCTCATTGCAGCCCAAACCTGATGAAGGGTTCGCTCAAAAACACCTCCTCCCTAGCACCTCGAGGAGGAGGTTAGAGTTTTTCAAAAAACATAGCAAAAATCGCTAAGGGGCTAGTTGCATCCCAAACCCGACGAAGGGTTCACTCGAAAACACCTCGCCCCTACAACCTCAAGGGGGAGGGTGGCGTTTTTCAAAAACGTAGCAAAAATTGCTAAGGGGCTCATTGAAGACCAAACTCGATGAAGGGCTCGCTCGAAAACACCTTGCCCCTAGCACCTCAAGAGGGAGGGTGGCATTTTTTTAAATAACTTAGCAAAAATTGCTAAGGGACTCGTTGCTGCCCAAACCTGATGAAGGGTTCACTCCAAAACACCACGCCCCTAGCACCTCGAGGGGGATGGTGGCATTTTTAAAAGAACTAAGCAAAAATCATTAAGGGGCTAATTGTAGCCCAAACCCAATGAAGGGTTTGCTCGAAAACACCTCGCCCCTAGCACCTCGAGAAGGAGGGTAGCGTTTTATAAAAACTTAGCAAAAATCGCTAAGGGGCTAGTTGCATCCCAAACCCGATGAAGGGTTCGCTCGAAAACACCTCGCCCCTAGCACCTCGAGGGGGTGGGTGGTGTTTTTCAAAAAACATAAGAAAAATTGTTGTGGGGATCATTGAAGCCTAAACCTGACGAAGGGTTTGCTCGAAAACACCTCGCCCCTAGAACCTCGAGGGGGATGGTGGCGTTTTTCAAAAAACATAGCAAAAATCGCTAAGGGGCTTATTGCAGCCCAAACCTAATGAAGGGTTCGCTCAAAACACCTCCTCCCTAGCACCTCGAGGAGGAGGTTAGAGTTTTTCAAAAAACATAGCAAAAATCGCTAAGGGGCTAGTTGCATCCCAAACCCACGAAGGGTTCACTCGAAAACACCTCGCCCCTACAACCTCAAGGGGGAGGGTGGCGTTTTTTAAAAAACGTAGCAAAAATTGCTAAGGGGCTCATTGAAGACCAAACTCGACGAAGGGCTCGCTCGAAAACACCTTGCCCCTAGCACCTCAAGAGGGAGGGTGGCATTTATTTAAATAACTTAGCAAAAATTGCTAAGGGACTCGTTGCTGCCCAAACCTGATGAAGGGTTCACTCCAAAACACCACGCCCCTAGCACCTCGAGGGGGATGGTGGCATTTTTAAAAGAACTAAGCAAAAATCATTAAGGGGCTAATTGTAGCCCAAACCCAATGAAGGGTTTGCTCGAAAACACCTCGCCCCTAGCACCTCGAGAAGGAGGGTAGCATTTTATAAAAAACTTAGCAAAAATCGCTAAGGGGCTAGTTGCATCCCAAACCCGATGAAGGGTTCGCTCGAAAACACCTCGCCCCTAGCACCTCGAGGGGGTGGGTGGCGTTTTTCAAAAAACTTAGCAAAAATCGCTAAGGGGCTCGTTGAAGCCCAAACCCGATGAAGGTCTCGCTCGAAAACACCTCGCCCCTAGCACCACGAGAGGGAGGGTGGCATTTTTCAAAAAACATAGCAAAACTTGCTAAGGGGCTCGTTGCTGCCCAAATCTGATGAAGGGTTCGCTCGAAAACACCTCGCCCCTTGCACCTCGAGGGGGATGGTGGCGTTTTTAAAAGAACTAAGAAAAAATCATTAAGGGGCTAATTGTAGCCCAAACCCATTCAAGGGTTCGCTCGAAAACACCTTGCCCCTAGCACCTCGAGGAGGTGGGTAGAGTTTTTCAAAAACTTAGCAAAAATCGCTAAGGGGCTAGTTGCATCCCAAAACCGACGAAGGGTTAACTCGAAAACACCTCGCCCCTAGCACCTCGATGGGGTGGGTGGCGTTTTTCAAAAAACTTAGCAAAAATCGCTATGGGGCTCGTTGAAGCACAAACCCGATGAAGGTCTCGCTCGAAAACATCTCGCCCCTAGCACCACGAGAGGGAGGGTGGCATTTTTAAAAAAAAACTTAGCAAAAATTGCTAAGGGACTCGTTGCTGCCCAAACCCGATGAAGGGTTTGCTCAAAAACACCTCACCCCTAGCACCTCGAGGGGGAGGGTGGCGTTTTTCAAAAAACTTAGCAAAAATTGCTAAGGGGCTTGTTGCAGCCCGAACCCGACGAAGGGTTCGCTCGAAAACACCTCGCCCCTAGCACTTCGAGGGGGAGGGTGGCATTTTTCAAAAAACATAGCAAAAATTCTAAGGGGCTCGTTATAGCCCAAACCCGACGAAGGGTTCGCTCGAAAACACCTCTTCCCTAGCACCTCGAGGGGGAGGGTGGCGTTTTTCAAAAAAATTTCACAAAAATCGCTAAGGAGCTCATTGCAGCCCAAACCCGACGAAGGGTTTGCTCGAAAACACCTCGCCCCTAGAACCTCAAGGGGAATGGTGGCATTTTTCAAAAAACTTATCAAAAATTGCTAAGGGGCTCGTTGCATCCCAAACCCGACAAAGGGTTCGCTCAAAAACACCTCCTCCCTAGCACCTCGAGGAGGAGGGTAGCGTTTTTCAAAAAACATAGCAAAAATTGCTAAGGGGCTAGTTGCATCCCAAACCCGATGAAGGGTTCGCTCGAAAACTCCTCACCCCTGGCACATCGAGGGGGAGGGTGGCGTTTTTTAAAAAACATAGCAAAAATTGCTAAGGGGCTCGTTGCAGCAAGAACATGATGAAGAGTTCACTCGAAAACACCTCGCCCCTAGCACCTCGAGGTGGATGGTGGCATTTTTAAAAGAACTAAGCAAAATCATTAAGGGGCTAATTCTAGCCCAAACCCAATGAAGGGTTCGCTCGAAAACACCTCGCCCCTAGCACCTTGATGAGGAGGGTAGAGTTTCTCAAAAAACTTAACAAAAATCGCTAAGGGGCTAGTTGCATCCCAAACCCGACGAAGGGTTCGCTCGAAAACACCTCGCCCCTAGCACCTCTAGGGGGTGGGTGGCGTTTTTCAAAAAACTTAGCAAAAATCGCTAAGGGGCTCCTTGCTGCAAGAACCTGATGAAGAGTTCTCTCGAAAACACCTCGCCCCTAGCACCTCGAGGTGGATGGTGGCGTTTTAAAAGAACTAAGAAAAATCATTAAGGGGCTAATTCTAGCCCAAACCCAATGAAGGGTTCGCTCAAAAACACCTCGCCCCTAGCACCTCGAGGAGGAGGGTAGAGTTTTTCAAAAAACATAGCAAAATGGCTAAGGGGCTCATTGAAGCCTAAACCCGATGAAGGGTTTGCTCAAAAACACCTCGCCCCTAGAACCTCGAGGGGGATGGTGGCGTTTTTCAAAAAACATAGCAAAAATCGCTAAGGGGCACGTTGCAGCCCAAACCCGATGAAGGGTTTGCTCAAAAACACCTCCTCCCTAGCACCTCGAGGAGGAGGGTAGCGTTTTTCTAAAAACATAGCAAAAATCGCTAAGGGGCTAGTTGCATCCCATACCCGACGAAGGGTTCACTCGAAAACACCTCGCCCCTAGCACCTCGAGGGGGAGGGTGGCGTTTTTAAAAAAAACTTAGCAAAAATTGCTAAGGGGCTCGTTGCTGCCCAAACCTGATGAAGAGTTCACTCGAAAACACCTCGCCCCTTGCACCTCGAGGGGGATGGTGGCGTTTTTAAAAGAACTAAAAAAAATCATTAAGGGGCTAATTGTAGCCCAAACCCAATGAAGGGTTTGCTCGAAAACACCTTGCCCCTAGCACCTCGAGGAGGTGGGTAGAGTTTTTCAAAAAACTTAGCAAAAATCGCTAAGGGGCTAGTTGCATCCCAAACCCGACGAAGGGTTCGCTCGAAAACACCTCGCCCCTAGCACCTCGAGGGGGTGGGTGGCGTTTTTCAAAAAACTTAGCAAAAATCGCTATGGGGCTCGTTGAAGCCCAAACCCGATGAAGGTCTCGCTCGAAAACATCTCGCCCCTAGCACCACGAGAGGGAGGGTGGCATTTTTAAAAAAAAACTTAGCAAAAAGTGCTAAGGGACTCGTTGCTGCCCAAACCCGATGAAGGGTTCGCTCAAAAACACCTCACCCCTAGCACCTCGAGGGGGAGGGTGGCGTTTTTCAAAAAACTTAGCAAAAATTGCTAAGGGGCTTGTTGCAGCCCGAACCCGACGAAGGGTTCGCTCGAAAACACCTCGCCCCTAGCACTTCGAGGGGGAGGGTGGCATTTTTCAAAAAACATAGCAAAAATCACTAAGGGGCTCGTTATAGCCCAAACCCGACGAAGGGTTCGCTCGAAAACACCTCTTCCCTAGCACCTCGAGGGGGAGGGTGGCGTTTTTCAAAAAATTTCGCAAAAATCGCTAAGGAGCTCATTGAAGCCCAAACCCGACGAAGGGTTTGCTCGAAAACACCTCGCCCCTAGAACCTCAAGGGGAATGGTGGCATTTTTCAAAAAACTTAGCAAAAATTGCTAAGGGGCTCGTTGCATCCCAAACCCGACAAAGGGTTCGCTCAAAAACACCTCCTCCCTAGCACCTCGAGGAGGAGGGTAGCGTTTTTCAAAAAACATAGCAAAAATTGCTAAGGGGCTAGTTGCATCCCAAACCCGATGAAGGGTTCGCTCGAAAACTCCTCGCCCCTGGCACATCGAGGGGGAGGGTGGCGTTTTTTAAAAAACATAGCAAAAATTGCTAAGGGGCTCGTTGCAGCAAGAACATGATGAAGAGTTCACTCGAAAACACCTCGCCCCTAGCACCTCGAGGTGGATGGTGGCATTTTTAAAAGAACTAAGCAAAAATCATTAAGGGGCTAATTCTAGCCCAAACCCAATGAAGGGTTCGCTCGAAAACACCTCGCCCCTAGCACCTTGATGAGGAGGGTAGAGTTTCTCAAAAAACTTAACAAAAATCGCTAAGGGGCTAGTTGCATCCCAAACCCGACGAAGGGTTCGCTCGAAAACACCTCGCCCCTAGCACCTCTAGGGGGTGGGTGGCGTTTTTCAAAAAACTTAGCAAAAATCGCTAAGGGGCTCCTTGCTGCAAGAACCTGATGAAGAGTTCTCTCGAAAACACCTCGCCCCTAGCACCTCGAGGTGGATGGTGGCGTTTTAAAAGAACTAAGCAAAAATCATTAAGGGGCTAATTCTAGCCCAAACCCAATGAAGGGTTCGCTCAAAAACACCTCGCCCCTAGCACCTCGAGGAGGAGGGTAGAGTTTTTCAAAAAACATAGCAAAATGGCTAAGGGGCTCATTGAAGCCTAAACCCGATGAAGGGTTTGCTCAAAAACACCTCGCCCCTAGAACCTCGAGGGGGATGGTGGCGTTTTTCAAAAAACATAGCAAAAATCGCTAAGGGGCACGTTGCAGCCCAAACCCGATGAAGGGTTTGCTCAAAAACACCTCCTCCCTAGCACCTCGAGGAGGAGGGTAGCGTTTTTCTAAAAACATAGCAAAAATCGCTAAGGGGCTAGTTGCATCCCATACCCGACGAAGGGTTCACTCGAAAACACCTCGCCCCTAGCACCTCGAGGGGGAGGGTGGCGTTTTTTAAAAAAACTTAGCAAAAATTGCTAAGGGGCTCGTTGCTGCCCAAACCTGATGAAGAGTTCACTCGAAAACACCTCGCCCCTTGCACCTCGAGGGGGATGGTGGCGTTTTTAAAAGAACTAAGAAAAAATCATTAAGGGGCTAATTGTAGCCCAAACCCAATGAAGGGTTTCGCTCGAAAACACCTTGCCCCTAGCACCTCGAGGAGGTGGGTAGAGTTTTTCAAAAAACTTAGCAAAAATCGCTAAGGGGCTAGTTGCATCCCAAACCCGACGAAGGGTTCGCTCGAAAACACCTCGCCCCTAGCACCTCGAGGGGGTGGGTGGCGTTTTTCAAAAAACTTAGCAAAAATCGCTATGGGGCTCGTTGAAGCCCAAACCCGATGAAGGTCTCGCTCGAAAACATCTCGCCCCTAGCACCACGAGAGGGAGGGTGGCATTTTTAAAAAAAACTTAGCAAAAAGTGCTAAGGGACTCGTTGCTGCCCAAACCCGATGAAGGGTTCGCTCAAAAACACCTCACCCCTAGCACCTCGAGGGGGAGGGTGGCGTTTTTCAAAAAACTTAGCAAAAATTGCTAAGGGGCTTGTTGCAGCCCGAACCCGACGAAGGGTTCGCTCGAAAACACCTCGCCCCTAGCACTTCGAGGGGGAGGGTGGCATTTTTCAAAAAACATAGCAAAAATCACTAAGGGGCTCGTTATAGCCCAAACCCGACGAAGGGTTCGCTCGAAAACACCTCTTCCCTAGCACCTCGAGGGGGAGGGTGGCGTTTTTCAAAAAATTTCGCAAAAATCGCTAAGGAGCTCATTGAAGCCCAAACCCGACGAAGGGTTTGCTCGAAAACACCTCGCCCCTAGAACCTCAAGGGGAATGGTGGCATTTTTCAAAAAACTTAGCAAAAATTGCTAAGGGGCTCGTTGCATCCCAAACCCGACAAGGGTTCGCTCAAAAACACCTCCTCCCTAGCACCTCGAGGAGGAGGGTAGCGTTTTTCAAAAAACATAGCAAAAATTGCTAAGGGGCTCGTTGCAGCAAGAACATGATGAAGAGTTCACTCGAAAACACCTCGCCCCTAGCACCTCGAGGTGGATGGTGGCATTTTTAAAAGAACTAAGCAAAAATCATTAAGGGGCTAATTCTAGCCCAAACCCAATGAAGGGTTCGCTCGAAAACACCTCGCCCCTAGCACCTTGATGAGGAGGGTAGAGTTTCTCAAAAAACTTAACAAAAATCGCTAAGGGGCTAGTTGCATCCCAAACCCGACGAAGGGTTCGCTCGAAAACACCTCGCCCCTAGCACCTCTAGGGGGTGGGTGGCGTTTTTCAAAAAACTTATCAAAAATCGCTAAGGGGCTAGTTGCATCCCATACCCGACGAAGGGTTCGCTCGAAAACACCTTGCCCCTAGCACCTCGAGGAGGTGGATAGAGTTTTTCAAAAAACTTAGCAAAAATCGCTAAGGGGCTAGTTGCATCCCAAACCCGATGAAGGGTTCGCTCGAAAACACCTCGCCCTAGCACCTCGACGGGGTGGGTGGCGTTTTTAAAAAAACTTAGCAAAAATCGCTATGGGGCTCGTTGAAGCCCAAACCCGATGAAGGTCTCGCTCGAAAACATCTCGCCCCTAGCACCACGAGAGGGAGGGTGGCATTTTTAGAAAAAAACTTAGCAAAAATTGCTAAGGGACTCGTTGCTGCCCAAACCTGATGAAGCGTTCACTCGAAAACACCTCGCCCCTTGCACCTCGAGGGGATGGTGGCGTTTTTAAAAGAACTTAGCAAAAATTGCTAAGGGGCTTGTTGCAGCCCGAACCCGACGAAGGGTTCGCTCGAAAACACCTCGCCCCTAGCACTTCGAGGGGGAGGGTGGCATTTTTCAAAAAACATAGCAAAAATTCTAAGGGGCTCGTTATAGCCCAAACCCGACGAAGGGTTCGCTCGAAAACACCTCGCCCCTAGCACTTCGAGGGGGAGGGTGGCATTTTTCAAAAAACATAGCAAAAATTCTAAGGGGCTCGTTATAGCCCAAACCCGACGAAGGGTTCGCTCGAAAACACCTCTTCCCTAGCACCTCGAGGGGGAGGGTGGCGTTTTTCAAAAAATTTCGCAAAAATCGCTAAGGAGCTCATTGAAGCCCAAACCCGACGAAGGGTTTGCTCGAAAACACCTCGCCCCTAGAACCTCAAGGGGAATGGTGGCATTTTTCAAAAAACTTATCAAAAATTGCTAAGGGGCTCGTTGCAGCCCAAACCCGACAAAGGGTTCGCTCAAAAACACCTCCTCCCTAGCACCTCGAGGAGGAGGGTAGCGTTTTTCAAAAAACATAGCAAAAATTGCTAAGGGGCTAGTTGCATCCCAAACCCGATGAAGGGTTCGCTCGAAAACTCCTCGCCCCTGGCACATCGAGGGGGAGGGTGGCGTTTTTTAAAAAACATAGCAAAAATTGCTAAGGGGCTCGTTGCAGCAAGAACATGATGAAGAGTTCACTCGAAAACACCTCGCCCCTAGCACCTCGAGGTGGATGGTGGCATTTTTAAAAGAACTAAGCAAAAATCATTAAGGGGCTAATTCTAGCCCAAACCCAATGAAGGGTTCGCTCGAAAACACCTCGCCCCTAGCACCTTGATGAGGAGGGTAGAGTTTCTCAAAAAACTTAACAAAAATCGCTAAGGGGCTAGTTGCATCCCAAACCCGACGAAGGGTTCGCTCGAAAACACCTCGCCCCTAGCACCTCTAGGGGGTGGGTGGCGTTTTTCAAAAAACTTAGCAAAAATCGCTAAGGGGCTCCTTGCTGCAAGAACCTGATGAAGAGTTCTCTCGAAAACACCTCGCCCCTAGCACCTCGAGGTGGATGGTGGCGTTTTAAAAGAACTAAGAAAAATCATTAAGGGGCTAATTCTAGCCCAAACCCAATGAAGGGTTCGCTCAAAAACACCTCGCCCCTAGCACCTCGAGGAGGAGGGTAGAGTTTTTCAAAAAACATAGCAAAATGGCTAAGGGGCTCATTGAAGCCTAAACCGATGAAGGGTTTGCTCAAAAACACCTCGCCCCTAAACCTCGAGGGGATGGTGGCGTTTTTCAAAAACATAGCAAAAATCGCTAAGGGGCACGTTGCAGCCCAAACCCGATGAAGGGTTTTGCTCAAACACACCTCCTCCCCTAGCACCTCGAGGAGGAGGGTAGCGTTTTTCTAAAAACATAGCAAAAATCGCTAAGGGTCTAGTTGCATCCCATACCCGACGAAGGGTTCACTCGAAAACACCTCGCCCCTAGCACCTCGAGGGGGAGGGTGGCGTTTTTAAAAAAAACTTAGCAAAAATTGCTAAGGGCTCGTTGCTGCCCAAACCTGATGAAGAGTTCACTCGAAACAACCTCGCCCTTGCACCTCGAGGGGATGGTGGCGTTTTTAACAGAACTAAAAAAAATCATTAAGGGGCTAATTGTAGCCCAAACCCAATGAAGGGTTTGCTCGAAAACACCTTGCCCCTAGCACCTCGAGGATGGTGGGTAGAGTTTTTAAACAAAACTTAGCAAAATCGCTAAGGGGCTAGTTGCATCCCAAACCCGACGAAGGGTTCGCTCGAAAACACCTCGCCCCTACAACCTCAAGGGGAATGGTGGCATTTTTCAAAAAACTTAGCAAAAATTGCTAAGGGGCTCGTTGCATCCCAAACCCGACAAAGGGTTCGCTCAATAAACACCTCCTCCCTAGCACCTCGAGGAGGAGGGTAGCGTTTTTCAAAAAACATAGCAAAAATTGCTAAGGGGCTAGTTGCATCCCAAACCCGATGAAGGGGTTCGCTCGAAAACTCCTCGCCCCAGGCACATCGAGGGGGAGGGTGGCGTTTTATAAAAAACATAGCAAAAATTGCTAAGGGGCTCGTTGCAGCAAGAACATGATGAAGAGTTCACTCGAAAACACCTCGCCCCTAGCACCTCGAGGTGGATAGTGGCATTTTTAAAGAACTAAGCAAAAATCATTAAGGGGCTAATTCTAGCCCAAACCCA
>MU847952.1:0-13119 GCA_032690845.1 Eleusine coracana subsp. coracana
CCCTTCAACGGGTTTGGGCTGCTACGAGCCCCTTAGCATTTTTCGCTCAGTTTTTGAAAAACGCCACCCTCCCCTCGAAGTGCTAGCGGCAGGGTTTTCAGGCGAACCCTTCGACGGGTTTGGGCTGCAACGAGCCCCTTAGCATTTATGCTAAGTTTTTCGAAGAACACCGCCCTTCCCCTCGATGTGATAGGGGCGATGGTGTTTTCAGGCGAACTCTTCGATGGGTCTGGGCTGCAACGAGCCACTTAGCGTTTTTTGCCTAAGTTTTTTTAAAAAACGCCACCCTTCCCCTCGAAGTGCTAGGGGCGAGGTGTTTTCGGCGAGCTCTTGGATGGGCTGGGCTAGAACGAGCCCCTTAGCATTTTTTGCTAAGTTTTTTGAAGAACACCACCCTTCCCCTCGAAGTGATAGGGGCGAGGTGTTTTCAGGCGAACTCTTCGACGGGTCTGGGGCTGCAACGAGTTACTTAGCGTTTTTTTGCTAAGTTTTTTGAAAAACGCCACCCTCCCCATCGAAGAGCTATGGGAGAGAGTAGGTGTTTCAGGCGAACCCTTCAACGGGTATGGGCTCAATGAGCCCTTAGCATTTTTCGCTAAGTTTTTTGAAAAACGCCACCCTCCTCCCCCTCGAAGTGCTAGGGACGAGGTGTTTTCCGGCGAACTCTTGGATGGGCTTGGCTAGAACGAGCCCCTTAGCATTTTTTGCTAAGTTTTTTTGAAAACGCCACCTTGCCCCTCAGAAGTTGCTGGGGCGAGGTGTTTTCGGACGAAACTCTTCGATGGGCTTGGGCTAGAACGAGCCCCTTAGCATTTTTCGCTAAGTTTTTAGAAAAAACGCCACCCTTCCCCTCAAACTGCTAGGGGCGATGTGTTTTTGGAGCGCTCTTCGACGGGTTTTGGGCTGGAACAATTCCCATAGCATTTTTTGCTAAGTTTTTTGAAAAACGCCATCCTCCCTCTCGAAGTGCTAGGGCGAGGTGTTTTCGGGCGAACCCTTCAACGGGTTTGGGCTGCAACGAGCCACTTAGCACTTTTTGCTAAGTTTTTTGAAAAACACCACGCTCCCCATCGAAGAGCTAGGGGTGAGGTGTTTTCAAGCAAACCCTTCAACGGGTTTGGGCCGCAGCAAGCCCCTTAGCGTTTTTTGCTAAGTTTTCGAAAGAACACCACCCTTCCCCTTGAAGTGATAGGGGCGAGGTGTTTTCCAGGCGAACTCTTCGACGGGTCTGGGCTCAACGAGCCACTTAGCGTTTTTTGCTAAGTTTTTTGAAAAACGCCACCCTTCCCCGAAGTTCCTAGGGGCGAGGTGTTTTTCCGGGCGAACTCTTGGATGGCTTGGCTAGAACGAGCCCCTTAGCATTTTTTGCTAAGTTTTTGGAAAAACGCCACCCTTCCCCTCGAAGTGCTTGGGGCGAGGTGTTTTCGGGCGAACTCTCGATGGGTTGGGCTGCAACGAGCCCCTTAGCATTTTTCGCTAAGTTTTTTTGAAGAACACCACCCTTCCCCTTGAAGTGATAGGGGCGAGGTGGTTTTAGGCGAACTCTTCGACGGGTCTGGGCTGCAACGAGTTACTTAGCGTTTTTTGCTAAGTTTTTTGAAAAACGCCACCCTTCCCCATCGAAGAGCTAGGGGCGAGGTGTTTCAGGCGAACCCTTCAATGGGTTTGGGCTGCAACGAGCCCCTTAGCATGTTTCGCTAAGTTTTTTTGAAAAACGCCACCCTCCCCCTCGAAGTGCTAGGCGCGAGGTGTTTTCCAGGCGAACCCTTCGACGGGTCTGGGCTGCAACGAGTTACTTAGCGTTTTTTGCTAAGTTTTTTGAAAAACGCCACCCTTCCCCATCGAAGAGCTATAGCGTTTTTTCCTAAGTTTTTTGAAAAAACGCCACCCTTCCCCTCGAAGTCCTAGGGGCGAGGTGTTTTCGGGCGAACTCTTCGATGGGCTTGGGCTAGAACGAGCCCGTTAGCATTTTTCGCTAAGTTTTTAGAAAAACACCACCCTTCCCCTCGAACTGCTAGGGGCAAGGTGTTTTCAGGCGAACCCTTCGACAGGTTTGGCCTGCAACGAGCCCCTTAGCATTTTTCGCTAAGTTTTTGGAAAATCACCACCCTTCCCCTCGAAGTGCTAGGGGCGAGGTGGTTTTAGGCGAACCCTTCGACGGGTTTGGGCTGCAACGAGGGCCTTTAGCATTTTTCGCTATGTTTTTGAAAAACGCTATCCTTCCCCTCGAAGTGCTAGGTGCGAGGTGTTTTCGGGCAAACCCATCGACGGGTTGGGATGGAACGAGCCCCTTAACATTTTTCGCTAAGGTTTTTGAAAAACGCCACCCTCGCCCTTGAAGTGTTTGGGTCGAGGTGTTTTCAGGCGAACCCTTCGACGGGTTTGGGCTGCAACAAGCCCCTTAGCATTTTTCGCTAAGTTTTTGAAGAACACACCCTTCCCCTCGAAGTGATAGGGGCGAGGTGTTTTCAGGCGAACTCTTCGACGGGTCTGGGCTGCAACGAGTTACTTAGCGTTTTTTGCTAAGTTTTTGAAAAACGCCACCCTTGCCCATCGAAGAGCTAGGGGCGAGGTGTTTTCTGGCGAACCATTCGACGGGTTTGGGCTGGAACAATTCCCATAGCATTTTTTGCTAAGTTTTTTGAAAAACGCCATCCTCCCTCTCGAAGTGCTAGGGGCGAGGTGTTTTCGGGCGAACCCTTCAACGGGTTTGGGCTGCAACGAGCCAATTAGCACTTTTTGCTAAGTTTTTTGAAAAACGCCACCCTCCCCATCGAAGAGCTAGGGGCGAGGTGTTTTCAGGCAAACCCTTCAACGGGTTTGGGCTGCAACGAGCCCCTTAGCATTTTTCGCTAAGTTTTTTGAAAAACGCCACCCTCCCCCTCGAAGTGCTAGGGGCGAGGTGTTTTCGGGCGAACCCTTCGACGGGTTTGGGCTGGAACGAGCCCCTTAGCATTTTTGCTATGTTTTTTGAAAAACACCACCCTCCCCATCGAAGAGCTAGGGGCGAGGTGTTTTCAGGCGAACCCTTCAACGGGTTTGGGCTGCAACGAGCCCCTTAGCATTTTTCGCTCAGTTTTTGAAAAACACCACCCTCCCCCTCGAAGTGCTAGGGGCAAGGTGTTTTCAGGCGAACCCTTCAACGGGTTTGGGCTGCAACGAGCCCCTTAGCATTTTTCGCTCAGTTTTTTGAAAAACGCCACCCTCCCCCTCGAAGTGCTAGGAGCGAGGTGTTTTCGGGCGAACCCTTCGATGGGTTTGGGCTGGAACGAGCCCTTAGCATTTTTTGCTATGTTTTTTGAAAAACACCACCCTCCCCATCGAAGAGCTAGGGGCGAGGTGTTTTCGGGCGAACCCTTCAACGGGTTTGGGCTGCAACGAGCCCCTTAGCATTTTTTCGCTCAGTTTTTTGAAAAACGCCACCCTCCCCCTCGAAGTGCTAGGGGCAAGGTGTTTTCAGGGCGAACCCTTCAACGGGTTTGGCCTGCAACGAGCCCCTTAGCATTTTTCGCTAAGTTTTTTGAAAAACGCCACCCTCCCCCTCGAAGTGCTAGGGGCGAGGTGTTTTCGGGCGAACCCTTCGACGGGTTTGGGCTGGAACGAGCCCCTTAGCATTTTTTGCTATGTTTTTTGAAAAAACACCACCCTCCCCATCGAAGAGCTAGGGGCGAGGTGATTTCAGGTGAACCCTTCAACGGGTTTGGGCTGCAACGAGCCCCTTTGCATTTTTCGCTAAGTTTTTGAAAAACGCCACCCTCCCCCCTCCCCTCGAAGTGCTAGGGGCGAGGTGTTTTCGGGCGAACCCTTCAACGGGTTTGGGCTGGAACGAGCCCCTTAGCATTTTTCGCTAAGTTTTTGAAAAAACGCCACCCTCCCCCTCGAAGTGCTAGGGGCGAGGTGTTTTCGGCGAACCCTTCGCGGGTTTGGGCTGGAACGAGCCCCTTAGCATTTTTTTGCTATGTTTTTTGAAAAAACACCACCCTCCCCATCGAAGAGCTAGGGGCGAGGTGATTCAGGTGAACCCTTCAACGGGTTTGGGCTGCAACGAGCCCCTTAGCATTTTTCGCTAAGTTTTTTTGAAAAACGCCACCCTTCTCCTCGAAGTGCTAGGGGCGAGGTGTTTTCGGGCGAACCCTTCAACGGGTTTGGGCTGGAACGAGCCCCTTAGCATTTTTCGCTAAGTTTTTTGAAAAACGCCACCCTCCCCCTCGAAGTGCTAGGGGCGAGGTGTTTTCGGGCGAACCCTTCGACGGTTTGGGCTGCAACGAGCCCCTTAGCATTTTTTGCTATGTTTTTTGAAAAACACCACCCTCCCCATCGAAGAGCTAGGGGCGAGGTGTTTTCAGGCGAACCCTTCAACGGGTTTGGGCTGCAACGAGCCCCTTAGCATTTTTTGCTATGTTTTTTGAAAAACGACCACCCTCCCCATCGAAGTGCTAGGGGCGAGGTGTTTTCGGGCGAACCCTTTGACGGGTTTGGGCTGCAACGAGCCCCTTAGCATTTTTTGCTATGTTTTTGAAAAAACACCACCCTCCCCATCGAAGAGCTAGGGGCGAGGTGATTTCAGGCGAACCCTTCAACGGGTTTGGGCTGCAACGAGCCCCTTAGCATTTTTCGCTAAGGTTTTTTGAAAAACGCCACCCTCCCCCTCGAAGTGCTAGGAGCGAGGTGTTTTCGGGCGAACCCTTCGATGGGTTTGGGCTGGAACGAGCCCCTTAGCATTTTTTGCTATGTTTTTTGAAAAACACCACCCTCCCCATCGAGAGCTAGGGGCGAGGTGATTTCGGGGCGAACCCTTCAACGGGTTTGGGCTGCAACGAGCCCCTTAGCATTTTTCGCTCAGTTTTTTGAAAAACGCCACCCTCCCCCTCGAAAGTGCTAGGGCAAGGTGTTTTCAGGCGAACCCTTCGACGGGTTTGGGCTGCAAACGAGCCCCTTAGCATTTTTCGCTATGTTTTTTGAAAAACGCCACCCTCCCCCTCAAAGTGCTAGGGGCGAGGTGTTATCAGGCGAACCCTTCGACGGGTTTCGGCTGCAACGAGCCCCTTAGCATTTTTTGCTATGTTTTTTCGAAAAACACCACCGTTCCCCTGGAAGTGCTAGGGGCGAGGGTGTTTTCAGGCGAACCCTTCGACGGGTTTGGGCTGGAACGAACCCCTTAGCATTTTTTGCTATGTTTTTTGAAAAACACCACCCTCCCCAGCGAAGAGCTAGGGGCGAGGTGTTTTCAGGCGAACCCTTCACGGGTTTGGGCTACGACGAGCCCCTTAGCATTTTTGCTAAGTTTTTTGAAAAACGCCACCCTCCCCATCGAAGAGCTAGGGGCGAGGTGTTTTGAGGCGAACCCTTCAACGGGTTTGGGCTGCAACGAGCCCCTTAGCATTTTTCGCTAAGTTTTTCGAAGAACACCACCCTTCCCCTCGAAGTGATAGCGGCGAGGTGTTTTCAGGCAAACCCTTCGACGGGTCTGGGCTGCAACGAGCCACTTAGCGTTTTTTGCTAAGTTTTTTAAAAAAACGCCACCCTTCCCCTCGAAGTGCTAGGGGCGAGGTGTTTTCGGGCGAACTCTTGGATGGGCTTGGGCTAGAACGAGCCCCTTAGCATTTTTTGCTAAGTTTTTTGAAAAAACGCCACCCTTCTCCTCGAAGTGCTTGGGGCGATGTGTTTTCGGGCGAACTCTTCGATGGGCTTGGGCTAGAACGAGCCCCTTAGCATTTTTCGCTAAGTTTTTAGAAAAACGCCATCCTTCCCCTCAAACTGCTAGGGGCGATGTGTTTTTGCGCGAACTCTTCAATGGGTTTGGGTTGGAACAATTCCCATAGCATTTTTTGCTAAGTTTTTTGAAAAACGCCATCCTCCCTCTGGAAGTGCTAGGGGCGAGGTGTTTTCGGGCGAACCCTTCAACGGGTTTGGGCTGCAACGAGCCACTTAGCACTTTTTGCTAAGTTTTTTGAAAAACGCCACCCTCCCCATCGAAGAGCTAGGGGCGAGGTGTTTTCAGGCAAACCCTTCAACGGGTTTGGGCTGCAACGAGCCCCTTAGCATTTTTCGCTAAGTTTTTTGAAAAACGCCACCCTCCCCCTCGAAGTGCTAGGGGCGAGGTGTTTTCGGGCGAACCCTTCGACGGGTTTGGGCTGGAACGAGCCCCTTAGCATTTTTTGCTATGTTTTTTGAAAAACACCACCCTCCCCATCGAAGAGCTAGGGGCGAGGTGTTTTCAGGCGAACCCTTCAACGGGTTTGGGCTGCAACGAGCCCCTTAGCATTTTTCGCTCAGTTTTTTGAAAAACGCCACCCTCCCCCTCGAAGTGCTAGGGGCAAGGTGTTTTCAGGCGAACCCTTCGACGGGTTTGGGCTGCAACGAGCCCCTTAGCATTTTTCGCTAAGTTTTTTGAAAAACGCCACCCTCCCCCTCGAAGTGCTAGGGGCGAGGTGTTTTCGGGCGAACCCTTCGACGGGTTTGGGCTGGAACGAGCCCTTAGCATTTTTTGCTATGTTTTTTGAAAAACACCACCCTCCCCATCGAAGAGCTAGGGGCGAGGTGTTTTCAGGCGAACCCTTCAACGGGTTTGGGCAGCAACGAGCCCCTTAGCATTTTTCGCTCAGTTTTTTGAAAAACGCCACCCTCCCCATCGAAGAGCAAGGGCGAGGTGTTTTCAGGCAAACCCTTCAACGGGTTTGGGCTGCAACGAGCTCCTTAGCATTTTCGCTAAGTTTTTCGAAGAACACCACCCTTCCCCTCGAAGTGATAGCGGCGAGGTGTTTTCAGGCGAACTCTTCGACGGGTCTGGGCGGCAACGAGCCACTTAGCGTTTTTTGCTAAGTTTTGTAAAAAACGCCACCCTTCCCCTCGAAGTGCTAGGGGCGAGGTGTTTTCGGGCGAACTCTTGGATGGGCTTGGCTAGAACGAGCCCCTTAGCATTTTTGCTAAGTTTTTTGAAAAACGCCACCCTTCTCCTCGAAGTGCTTGGGGCGAGGTGTTTTCGGGCGAACTCTTCGATGGGCTTGGGCTAGAACGAGCCCCTTAGCATTTTTCGCTAAGTTTTTAGAAAAACGCCATCCTTCCCCTCAAACTGCTAGGGCGATGTGTTTTTGCGCGAACTCTTCAATGGGTTTGGGTTGGAACAATTCCCATAGCATTTTTTGCTAAGTTTTTTGAAAAACGCCATCCTCCCTCTGGAAGTGCTAGGGGCGAGGTGTTTTCAGGCGAACCCTTCGACAGGTTTGGGCTGCAAGGAGCCCCTTAGCATTTTTCGCTATGTTTTTGAGAAACGCCACCCTTCCCCTCGAAGTGCTAGGGGCGAGGTGTTTTTAAGTGAACCCTTCGACGGGTTTGGGCTGGAACAATTCCCATAGCATTTTTTTGCTAAGTTTTTTGAAAAACGCCATCCTCCCTTTCGAAGTGCTAGGGGCGAGGTGTTTTCGGGCGAACCCTTCAACGGGTTTGGGCTGCAACGAGCCACTTAGCACTTTTTCCTATGTTTTTTGAAAAACGCCACCCTCCCCCTCGAAGTGCATGGGGCGAGCTGTTTACGGGCGAACCCTTCGATGGGTTTGGGCTGCAACGAGCCCCTTAGCATTTTTCGCTAAGTTTTTGAAAAACGCCACCCTCCCCCTCGAAGTGCTAGGGGCGAGGTGTTTTCGGGCGAACCCTTCAACGGGTTTGGGCTGGAACGAGCCCCTTAGCTTTTTTTCGCTAAGTTTTTTGAAAAACACCACCCTCCCCATCGAAGAGCTAGGGGCGAGGTGTTTTCAGGCGAACCCTTCAACGGGTTTGGGCTGGAACGAGCCCCTTAGCTTTTTTCGCTCAGTTTTTTGAAAAACGCCACCCTCCCCCGCGAAGTGCTAGAGGCAAGGTGTTTTCAGGCAAACTCTTCGACGGGTTTGGGCTGCAACGAGCCCCTTAGCATTTTTCCGCTAAGTTTTTTGAAAAACGCGACCCTCCCCCTCGAAGTGCTAGGGGCGAGGTGTTTTCGGGCGAACCCTTCGACGGGTTTGGGCTGGAACGAGCCCCTTAGCATTTTTTGCTATGTTTTTTGAAAAACACCACCCTCCCATCGAAGAGCTAGGGGCGAGGTGTTTTCAGGCGAACCCTTCAACGGGTTTGGGCAGCAACGAGCCCCTTAGCATTTTTTGCTCAGTTTTTTGAAAAACGCCACCCTCCCCATCGAAGAGCAGGGCGAGGTGTTTTCAGGCAAACCCTTCAACGGGTTTGGGCTGCAACGAGCTCCTTAGCATTTTTCGCTAAGTTTTTCGAAGAACACCACCCTTCCCCTCGAAGTGATAGCGGCGAGGTGTTTTCAGGCGAACTCTTCGATGGGTCTGGGCTGCAACGAGCCACTTAGCGTTTTTTGCTAAGTTTTTAAAAAACGCCACCCTTCCTCTGGAAGTGCTAGGGGCGAGGTGTTTTCGGGCGAACTCTTGGATGGGCTTGGGCTAGAACGAGCCCCTTAGCATTTTTTGCTAAGTTTTTTAAAAAACGCCACCCTTCTCCTCGAAGTGCTTGGGGCGAGGTGTTTTCGGGCGAAACTCTTCGATGGCTTGGGCTAGAACGAGCCCCTTAGCATTTTTTGCTAAGTTTTTAGAAAAATGCCATCCTTCCCCTCAAACTGCTAGGGGCGATGTGTTTTTGCGCGAACTCTTCAATGGGTTTGGGTTGGAACAATTCCCATAGCATTTTTTGCTAAGTTTTTTGAAAAACGCCATCCTCCCTCTCGAAGTGCTAGGGACGAGGTGTTTTCGGGCGAACCCTTCAACGGGTTTGGGCTGCAACGAGCCACTTAGCACTTTTTGCTAAGTTTTTTGAAAAACGCCACCCTCCCCATCGAAGAGCTAGGGGCGAAGGTGTTTTCAGGCAAACCCTTCAACGGGTTTGGGCTGCAACGAGCCCCTTAGCATTTTTTCGCTAAGTTTTTTGAAAAACGCCACCCTCCCCCTCGAAGTGCTAGGGGCGAGGTGTTTTCGGGCGAACCCTTCGACGGGTTTGGGCTGGAACGAGCCCCTTAGCATTTTTTGCTATGTTTTTTGAAAAACACCACCCTCCCCATCGAAGAGCTAGGGGCGAGGTGTTTTCAGGCGAACCCTTCAACGGGTTTGGGCTGCAACGAGCCCCTTAGCATTTTTCGCTCAGTTTTTTGAAAAACGCCACCCTCCCCCCTCGAAGTGCTAGGGGCAAGTGTTTTCAGGCGAACCCTTCGACGGGTTTGGGCTGCAACGAGCCCCTTAGCATTTTTCGCTAAGTTTTTTGAAAAACGCCACCCTCCCCCTCGAAGTGCTAGGGGCGAGGTGTTTTCGGGCGAACCCTTCGACGGGTTTGGGCTGGAACGAGCCCCTTAGCATTTTTTGCTATGTTTTTTGAAAAACACCACCCTCCCATCGAAGAGCTAGGGGCGAGGTGTTTTTAGGCGAACCCTTCAACGGGTTTGGGCAGCAACGGGCCCCTTAGCATTTTTCGCTCAGTTTTTTGAAAAACGCCACCCTCCCCATCGAAGAGCAAGGGCGAGGTGTTTTCAGGCAAACCCTTCAACGGGTTTGGGCTGCAACGAGCCCCTTAGCATTTTTCGCTAAGTTTTTTGAAAAACGCCACCCTCCCCCTCGAAGTGCTAGGGGCGAGGTGTTTTCCGGGCGAACCCTTCGACGGGTTTGGGCTGGAACGAGCCCCTTAGCATTTTTTGCTATGTTTTTTGAAAAACACCACCCTCCCCATCGAAGAGCTAGGGGCGAAGTGTTTTCAGGCGAACCCTTCAACGGGTTGGGCTGCAACGAGCCCCTTAGCTTTTTTCGCTCAGTTTTTTGAAAAACGCCACCCTCCCCCGCGAAGTGCTAGGGGCAAGGTGTTTTCAGGCAAACTCTTCGACGGGTTTGGGCTGCAACGAGCCCCTTAGCATTTTTCGCTAAGTTTTTTGAAAAACGCCACCCTCCCCCTCGAAGTGCTAGGGGCGAGGTGTTTTCGGGCGAACTCTTCGACGGGTTTGGGCTGGAACGAGCCCCTTAGCATTTTTTGCTATGTTTTTTTGAAAAAACACCACCCTCCCCATCGAAGAGCTAGGGGCGAGGTGTTTTCAGGCGAGCTCTTCGACGGGTTTGGACTGCGACGAGCCACTTAGCATTTTTTCGCTATGTTTTTAGAAAAACGCCACCCTTCCCCTCGAAGTGCTAGGGGCGAGGTGTTTTCAGGCGAACCCTTCGACAGGTTTGGGCTGCAAGGAGCCCCTTAGCATTTTTCGCTATGTTTTTTGAGAAACGCCACCCTTCCCCTCGAAGTGCTAGGGGCGAGGTGTTTTTGAGTGAACCCTTCGACGGGTTTGGGGCTGGAACAATTCCCATAGCATTTTTTGCTAAGTTTTTTGAAAAACGCCATCCTCCCTTTCGAAGTGCTAGGGGCGAGGTGTTTTCGGGCGAACCCTTCAACGGGTTTGGGCTGCAACGAGCCACTTAGCACTTTTTCCTATGTTTTTTGAAAAACGCCACCCTCCCCCTCGAAGTGCATGGGGCGAGCTGTTTACGGGCGAACCCTTCGATGGGTTTTGGGCTGCAACGAGCCCCTTAGCATTTTTCGCTCAGTTTTTTGAAAAACGCCACCCTCCCTCTCGAAGTGCTAGGGGCAAGGTGTTTCAGGCGAACCCTTCGACAGGTTTGGGCTGCAACGAGCCCCTTAGCATTTTTCGCTAAGTCTTTGGAAAAAACACAACCCTTCCCCTCGAAGTGCTAGGGGCGAGGTGTTTTCAGGCGAACCCTTCGATGGGTTTTGGCTGCAACGAGCCACTTAGCATTATTCGCTAAGTTTTTTGAAAAACGCCATCCTCCCCATCGAAGTGCTAGGGGCGAGGTGTTTTCAGGCGAACCCTTCGACGGGTTTGGGCTGCAACGAGCCCATTAGCATTTTTTGCTAAGTTTTTCGAAGAACACCAGCCTTCCCCTCGAAGTGATAGGGGCGAGGTGTTTTCAGGCGAACTCTTCGACGGGTCTGGGCTGCAACGAGCCACTTATGCGTTTTTTGCTACGTTTTTAGAAAAATGCCACCCTTCCCCTCGAACTGCTAGGGGCAAGGTGTTTTCAGGCGAACCCTTCGACAGGTTTGGGCTGCAACGAGCCCCTTCACATTTTTGGCTAAGTTTTTGGAAAAAACCCACCCTTCCCCTCGAAGTGCTAGGGTCGAGGTGTTTTCAAGCGAACCCTTCGACGGGTTTGGGCTGCAACGAGCCACTTAGCATTATTCGCTAAGTTTTTTGAAAAACGCCATCCTCCCCCCTCGAAGTGGTAGGGGCGAGGTGTTTCAGGCCAACCCTTCGAGGGGTTTGGGCTGCACGAGCCCCTTAGCATTTTTCGCTAAGTTTTTCGAGGAACACCACCCTTTCCCCTCGAAGTGCTAGGGGCGAGGTGTTTTTCAGGCGAACTCTTCGACGGGTTTGGGCTGCAACGAGCCACTTAGCATTTTTGCTATGTTTTTTGAAAAATGCCACCTTCCCCCTCGAAGTGCTAGGGGCGAGCTGTTTTCGGGAGAACCCTTCGATGGGTTTGGGCTGTAACGAGCCACTTAGCACTTTTGCTATGTTTTTTAAAAAACACCACCCTCACCCTCGAAGTGCTAGGGCGAGGTGTTTTCAAGCGAACCCTTCGACGGGTTTGGGCTGCAACGAGCCACTTAGCATTATTCGCTAAGTTTTTGAAAAACGCCATCCTCCCCTCGAAGTGGTAGGGGCGAGGTGTTTTCAGGCCAACCCTTCGAGGGGTTTGGGCTGCACGAGCCCCTTAGCATTTTTCGCTAAGTTTTTCGAGGAACACCACCCTTCCCCTCGAAGTGCTAGGGGCGAGG
Source organism: Eleusine coracana subsp. coracana (assembly GCA_032690845.1). Classification (NCBI taxonomy): domain Eukaryota; kingdom Viridiplantae; phylum Streptophyta; class Magnoliopsida; order Poales; family Poaceae; genus Eleusine; species Eleusine coracana. The sequence goes on from MU847952.1 coordinate 11,815, forward strand.
TGTTTTCAGGCGAACTCTTCGACGGGTTTTGGGCTGCAACGAGCCACTTAGCATTTTTTGCTATGTTGTTTGAAAAATGCCACCTTCCCCCTCGAAGTGCTAGGGGCGAGCTGTTTTCCGGGAGAACCCTTCGATGGGTTTGGGCTGTAACGAGCCACTTAGCACTTTTTGCTATGTTTTTTTAAAAACACCACCCTCAACCCTCGAAGTGCTAGGGCGAGGTGTTTTCGAGCGAACCCTTCGACGGGTTTGGGCTGGAACGAGCCCTTTAGCATTTTTGCTAAGTTTTTTGAAAAAAACGCCACCCTCCCCCATCGAATGCTAGGGGCGAAGAGCTGTTTTCCCCGTGCGAACCCTTCGACGGGTTTGGGCTGCAACGAGTCCCTTAGCATTTTTTGCTAAGTTTTTATCAAAAAACACCACCCTCACACACCTCGAAGTGCTAGGGCGAGGTGTTTTCGGGCGAACCCTTCGACGGGTTTGGGCTGGAACGAGCCACTTAGCATTTTTTCGTAAGTTTTTGAAAAACCACCCTTCCCCAAGTGCTAGGGGCGAGGTGTTTTCAGGAACCCTTCAGGTTTGGGCTGCAACGAGCCCTTTAGCATTTTTCGCTAAGTTTTTTGAAAAACGCCACCCTTCTCCTCAAGTGCTAGGGCGAGGTGTTTCGGGCGAACCTTCATGGGCTTGGGCTAGAACGAGCCCCTTAGCATTTTTTCGCTAAGTTTTTAGAAAAACGCCACCCTCCCCTCGAAGTGCTAGGGGCGAGTGTTTTCGGCGAACCCTTCGACGGTTTGGGCTGCAACGAGCCCTTAGCATTTTTGCTAGTTTTTAAAAAAACCACCCTCCTCCCGAAGTGCTAGGGGCGAGGTGTTTTCGGGCGAACTCTTCAACGGGTTTGGGCTGGAATGAGCCCCTTAGCATTTTTCAATTTTTTGAAAAACGCTACCCTCCCCTCGAAGTGCTAGGGCGAGGTGTTTTCAGGCGAACCCTTCAACGGGTTTTGGCTGAATGAGCCCCTTAGCATTTTTCACAAAGTTTTTTAAAAACGCCACCCTCCCCTCGAAGTGCTAGGGGCGAGGTATTTTCGGCGAACCCTTTGACGGGTTGGGCTGCAACGAGCCCCTTAGCATATTTGCTAAGTTTTTTTGAAAAATGCACCCTCCCCTCGAAGTGCTAGGGCGAGGTGTTTTCGGCGAACCCTTCGCGGTTTGGGCTAACGAGCCCCTTAGCATTTTTTGCTAAGTTTTTTGAAAATCGCCACCCTCCCCTCGAAGTGCTAGGGAGGTGTTTTTCGGGCGAACGAGG
>MU847953.1:0-12925 GCA_032690845.1 Eleusine coracana subsp. coracana
TGGCGCACTCTAGGACCTCAAGACTTTCCTCACAGACCAACACATGTCTTTTCTACGCACTTTGTCTCACTCGTGCGCACCCAGGACAAACTTCCCGGTTGGTCACCCATCCCTAAATTGCTCTAGGCGAAGCACGCTTAACTTTGGAGTTTTTTGGGGATGAGCTTCCATAAAAGAAGTTGCAACTTGTTGGTATGAGTATTCTATCAATCCTATTAAGCCTTGGGCTAGGATGTTACACTCTCACCCCCTTAGAAGATCGACGTCCTCGTCGATCAACCCCAAGCCAGGAACGTCCCCTCTTGGCCACATCCGTGTGCCTCAGTGCCAGCCACATGTGCCCTGCTGTCCGTGTGACCACCTCCGGCCACCCAGACCAAGCCATTGGCCCACCATGCCTGCGCCAACATCTGAACCACACGCCGACCGTGAAACAGCGAGTGGTCGGCTCTGATACCAACTGTAATGTCCCGCCCCCGAGGTCGGGCCCCACGTACTCCTGGCAGCACTCTAGGACCTCAAGACTTTCCTCACAGACCAACACATGTCTTTTCTACGCACTTTGTCCTCACTCGTGCGCACCCGGGACAAACTTCCTGGTCGGTCACCCATCCCTAAATTGCTCCAGACCAAGCACGCTTAACTTTGGAGTTCTTTGGGGATGAGCTCCATAAAAGAAGTTGCAACTGTTGGTATGAGTATTCTATCAATCCCATTAAGCCGTGGGCTAGGATGTTACAAAACGGACAACGGACGCAAAAGTTACGCTTATTTAGGTTATAGGTCTCCCTTTTCGTGTGCTCACACCCATGGTGTGCTGAACCGTGTGGCCGAGGGAAGTGGGTTACCTTCCCTGGTTCCTTGTGAACCCATAATCTCGGTAGTCTAGGCGCGGTTCATGATACGGTGGGCGAGTCCTCCACCGCGATGGAGTTCAACGCTATATCTAATGTAACATACTAGCAGTAGGAGGTACTCGGGGCGGTATCTCAACCATAGGGAAGTATATATTTTTTATAAAATTATATACTATTCTACTCTTTGAATTTCAGTTTTTGTCAGTGTTGGCCTCGCCGCAAGCTTTCTAGAAAAAAAGTATGCCCCGGGCGGACAACGAACGCAAAGTTACACTTGTTTTTGGTTATAGGTCCCCTTTTTCGTGTGCTTACACCCACGGTGTGATGAACCACGTGGCCGACGGATGTGGGTTACCTTCCATGGTTCCTTGTGTACCCATTAACTCGGTAGTCTAGGCGCGGTTCATGATACGGTGGGCGAGTCCTCCATCGCGGTGGAGTTCGACACTGTATTGAATATAACATGCTCGCAGTAGGAGGTACTCAGGGCAGTATCTCAACCATAGGGAAGTATTTATTTTGTAAAAAATTATGTACTATTCAACTCTTTGAATTTCGCTTTTGGTCAGTGTTGGCCTTGCCACAACGTTTCTAGAAAAAAGTATGCACTGATCAGACAATGGATGCAAAAGTTATGCTCGTTTTAGGTTTAGGTCTCCTTTTTCGTGTGCTTACAGCCACGGTGTGATAAACCGCGTGCCCGAATGATGTGGGTTACCTTCCATGGTTCCTTGTGTACCCATAAACGCAGTAGTCTAGGCGTGGTTCATGATATGGTGGGCGAGTCCTCCACCGCGATGGAGTTCGACACTGTATTGAATGTAACATGCTAGCAGTAGGACGTACTCGAGGCGGTATCTCAACCATAGGGAAGTATTTATTTTTTATAAAATTATATACTATTCTACTCTTTGAATTTCGCTTTTTGTCGGTGTTGGCCTCGCCACAAGCTTTCTAGAAAAAAAAAAGTATGCCCTGATCGGACAACTGATGCAAAAGTTATGCTCGTTTTAGGTTTAGGTCTCCTTTTTCGTGTCCTTACAGCCACAGTGTGATGAACCGTGTGCCCGAATGATGTAGGTTACCTTCCATGATTCCTTGTGTACCCATAAACCTAGCAGTCTAGGCGCGGTTCATGATATGGTGGGCGAGTCCTCCACCACGATGGTGTTCGACGCTGTATTGAATATAACATGCTAGCAGTAGGAGGTACCTGAGACGGTATCTCAACCATAGGGAAGTATTTATTTTTATAAAATTATATACTATTCTTCACTTTGAATTTCGTATTTTGTCGGTGTTGGCCTTGCCACAACCTTTCTAGAAAAAAAAGTATGTACTGATCAGACAATGGATGTAAAAGTTACGCTTGTTTTAGGTTATAGGTCTCCTTTTTCGTGTGCTTACACCCACGGTGTGCTGAACCGTGTGGCCGAGGGAAGTGGGTTACCTTCCCTGGTTCCTTGTGTACTCATAAACTCGGTAGTCTAGGCGCGGTTCATGATACGGTGGGCGAGTCCTCCACCGCGATGGAGTTCGACGCTATATTGAATGTAACATACTAGCAGTAGGAGGTACTCGGGGCGGTATCTCAACCATAGGGAAGTATATATTTTTTATAAAATATATACTATTCTACTCTTTGAATTTCACTTTTTGTCTGTGTTGGCCTCGCTGCAAGCTTTCTAGAAAAAAAGTATGCCCCGGACGGACAACGAACGCAAAAGTTACACTTGTTTTTGGTTATAGGTCCCCCTTTTCGTGTTCTTACACCCATGGTGTGCTGAACCACGTGGCCAAGGGATGTGGATTACCTTCCATGGTTCCTTGTGTACCCATTAACTTGGTAGTCTAGGCGCGGTTCATGATACGGTGGGCGAGTCCTCCACTGCGATGGAGTTCGACTCTGTATTGAATATAACATGCTCGCAGTAGGAGGTACTCGGGGCAGTATCTCAACCATAGCGAAGTATTTATTTTCTAAAAAATTATATACTATTCAACTCTTTGAATTTCGCTTTTGGTCGGTGTTGGCCTTGCCACAACCATTCTAGAAAAAAAAGTATGCACTGATCAGACAATGGATGCAAAAGTTATGCTCGTTTTAGGTTTAGGTCTCCTTTTTCGTGTGCTTACAGCCACGGTGTGATAAACCATGTGCCCGAATGATGTAGGTTATCTTCCATGGTTCCTTGTGTACCCATAAACCTAGCAGTCTAGGCGCGGTTCATGATATGGTGGGCGAGTCCTCCACCACGATGGTGTTCGACGCTGTATTGAATGTAACATGCTAGCAGTAGGAGGTACTCGAGACGGTATCTCAACCATAGGTAAGTATTTATTTCTTATAAAATTATATACTATTCTTCACTTTAAATTTCGCATTTTGTCGGTGTTGGCCTTGCCACAACTTTTCTAGAAAAAAAAGTATGTACTAATCAGACAACGGATGTAAAAGTTATGCTCATTTTTGGTTTAGGTCTCCTTTTTCGTGTGCATACAGCCACTGTGTGATGAACTGCGTGCCCGAATGAAGTGGGTTACCTTCCATAGTTCTTTGTGTACCCATAAACGCGGTAGTCTAGGCGCGGTTCATGATATGGTGGGCGACTCCTCCACCGCGATGGAGTTCGACGTTGTATTGAATGTAACATGCTAGCAGTAGGAGGTACTCGAGGCGGTATCTCAACCATAGGTATGTATTTATTTTTTATAAAATTATATGCTATTCTACTATTTGAATTTTGCTTTTGTTCGGTGTTGGCCTCGCCGCAAGCTTTCTAGAAAAAAAGTATACCCCAAACGGACAACGGACGCAAAAGTTATGCTTGTTTAGGTTATAGGTCTCCTTTTTCGTGTGCTTACACCCACGGTGTGCTGAACCGTGTGGCCGAGGGAAGTGGGTTACCTTCCCTGGTTCCTTGTGTACTCATAAACTCGGTAGTCTAGGCGCGGTTCATGATACGGTGGGCTAGTCCTCCACCGCGATGGAGTTCGACGCTATATTGAATGTAACATACTAGCAGTAGGAGGTACTCGGGGCGGTATCTCAACCATAGGGAAGTATATATTTTTTATAAAATTATATACTATTCTACTCTTTGAATTTCACTTTTTGTCAGTGTTGGCCTCGCCGCAAGCTTTCTAGAAAAAAAGTATGCCCCGGATGGACAACGAACGCAAAAGTTACACTTGTTTTTGGTTATAGGTCCCCCTTTTCGTGTTCTTACACCCATGGTGTGCTGGACCACGTGGCCAAGGGATGTGGGTTACCTTCCATGGTTCCTTGGGTACCCATTAACTTGGTAGTCTAGGCGCGGTTCATGATACGGTGGGCGAGTCCTCCACTGCGATGGAGTTCGACTCTGTATTGAATATAACATGCTCGCAGTAGGAGGTACTCGGGGCAGTATCTCAACCATAGCGAAGTATTTATTTTCTAAAAAATTATATACTATTCAACTCTTTGAATTTCGCTTTTGGTCGGTGTTGGCCTTGCCACAACCATTCTAGAAAAAAAAGTATGCACTGATCAGACAATGGATGCAAAAGTTATGCTCGTTTTAGGTTTAGGTCTCCTTTTTCGTGTGCTTACAGCCATGGTGTGATAAACTGCGTGCCCGAATGATGTGGGTTACCTTCCATGGTTCCTTGTGTACCCATAAATGCAGTAGTCTAGGCGTGGTTCATGATATGGTGGGCGAGTCCTCCACCGCGATGGAGTTCGACACTGTATTGAATGTAACATGCTAGCAGTAGGAGGTACTCGAGGCGGTATCTCAACCATAGGGAAGTATTTATTTTTTATAAAATTATATACTATTCTACTCTTTGAATTTCGCTTTTTGTCGGTGTTGGCCTCGCCACAAGCTTTCTAGAAAAAAAAAGTATGCCCCGATCGGACAACTGATGCAAAAGTTATGCTCGTTTTAGGTTTAGGTCTCCTTTTTCGTGTGCTTACAGCCACAGTGTGCTGAACCGTGTGCCCGAATGATGTAGGTTATCTTCCATGGTTCCTTGTGTACCCATAAACCTAGCAGTCTAGGACGCGGTTCATGATATGGTGGGCGAGTCCTCCACCACGATGGTGTTCGACGCTGTATTGAATGTAACATGCTAGCAGTAAGAGGTACTCGAGACGGTATCTCAACCATAGGGAAGTATTTATTTCTTATAAAATTATGTACTATTCTTCACTTTAAATTTCGCATTTTGTCGGTGTTGGCCTTGCCACAACCTTTCTAGAAAAAAATTATGTACTGATCAGACAACGGATGTAAAAGTTTTGCTCGCTTTTGGTTTAGGTCTCCTTTTTCGTGTGCATACAGCCACGGTGTGATGAACTGCGTGCCCGAATGAAGTGGGTTACCTTCCATAGTTCTTTGTGTACCAATAAACGCGGTAGTCTAGGCGCGGTTCATGATATGGTGGGCGACTCCTCCACCGCGATGGAGTTCGACGTTGTATTGAATGTAACATGCTAGCAGTAGGAGGTACTCGAGGCGGTATCTCAACCATAGGGATGTATTTATTTTTATAAAATTATATGCTATTCTACTATTTGAATTTTGCTTTTGTTCGGTGTTGGCCTCGCCGCAAGCTTTCTAGAAAAAAAAGTATACCCCAAACGGACAACGGAACGCAAAAGTTACACTTGTTTTTGGTTATAGGTCTCCCTTTTCGTGTTCTTACACCCATGGTGTGCTGGACCACGTGTGGCCGAGGGAAGTGGGTTACCTTCCCTGGTTCCTTGTGTACTCATAAACTCGGTAGTCTAGGCGCGGTTCATGATACGGTGGGCGAGTCCTCCACTGCGATGGAGTTCGACTCTGTATTGAATATAACATGCTCGCAGTAGGAGGTACTCGGGGCAGTATCTCAACCATAGCGAAGTATTTATTTTCTAAAAAATTATATACTATTCAACTCTTTGAATTTCGCTTTTGGTCGGTGTTGGCCTTGCCACAACCTTTCTAGAAAAAAAGTATGCACTGATCAGACAATGGATGCAAAAGTTATGCTCGTTTTAGGTTTAGGTCTCCTTTTTCGTGTGCTTACAGCCATGGTGTGATAAACTGCGTGCCCGAATGATGTGGGTTACCTTCCATGGTTCCTTGTGTACCCATAAATGCAGTAGTCTAGGCGTGGTTCATGATATGGTGGGCGAGTCCTCCACCGCGATGGAGTTCGACACTGTATTGAATGTACCATGCTAGCAGTAGGAGGTACTCGAGGCGGTATCTCAACCATAGGGAAGTATTTATTTTTTATAAAATTATATACTATTCTACTCTTTGAATTTCGCTTTTTGTCGGTGTTGGCCTCGCCACAAGCTTTCTAGAAAAAAAAAAGTATGCCCCGATCGGACAACTGATGCAAAAGTTATGCTCGTTTTAGGTTTAGGTCTCCTTTTTCGTGTGCTTACAGCCACAGTGTGCTGAACCGTGTGCCCGAATGATGTAGGTTATCTTCCATGGTTCCTTGTTACCCATAAACCTAGCAGTCTAGGCGCGGTTCATGATATGGTGGGCGAGTCCTCCACCACGATGGTGTTCGACGCTGTATTGAATGTAACATGCTAGCAGTAAGAGGTACTCGAGACGGTATCTCAACCATAGGGAAGTATTTATTTCTTATAAAATTATGTACTATTCTTCACTTTAAATTTCGCATTTTGTCGGTGTTGGCCTTGCCACAACCTTTCTAGAAAAAAAATTATGTACTGATCAGACAACGGATGTAAAAGTTTGCTCGCTTTTGGTTTAGGTCTCCTTTTTCGTGTGCATACAGCCACAGTGTGATGAACTGCGTGCCCGAATGAAGTGGGTTACCTTCCATAGTTCTTTGTGTACCAATAAACGCGGTAGTCTAGGCGCGGTTCATGATATGGTGGGCGACTCCTCCACCGCGATGGAGTTCGACGTTGTATTGAATGTAACATGCTAGCAGTAGGAGGTACTCGAGGCGGTATCTCAACCATAGGGATGTATTTATTTTTTATAAAATTATATGCTATTCTACTATTTGAATTTTGCTTTTGTTCGGTGTTGGCCTCGCCGCAAGCTTTCTAGAAAAAAAAGTATACCCCAAACGGACAACGGACGCAAAAGTTATGCTTGTTTTAGGTTATAGGTCTCCTTTTCGTGTGCTTACACCCACGGTGTGCTGAACCGTGTGGCCGAGGGAAGTGGGTTACCTTCCCTGGTTCCTTGTGTACTCATAAACTCGGTAGTCTAGGCGCGGTTCATGATACGGTGGGCGAGTCCTCCACCGCGATGGAGTTCGACGCTATATTGAATGTAACATACTAGCAGTAGGAGGTACTCGGGTGCGGTATCTCAACCATAGGGAAGTATATATTTTTTATAAAATTATATACTATTCTACTCTTTGAATTTCACTTTTTGTCAGTGTTGGCCTCGCCGCAAGCTTTCTAGAAAAAAAGTATGCCCCGGATGGACAACGAACGCAAAAGTTACACTTGTTTTTGGTTATAGGTCCCCCTTTTCGTGTTCTTACACCCATGGTGTGCTGGACCACGTGGCCAAGGGATGTGGGTTACCTTCCATGGTTCCTTGTGTACCCATTAAACTTGGTAGTCTAGGCGCGGTTCATGATACGGTGGGCGAGTCCTCCACTGCGATGGAGTTCGACTCTGTATTGAATATAACATGCTCGCAGTAGGAGGTACTCGGGGCAGTATCTCAACCATAGCGAAGTATTTATTTTCTAAAAAATTATATACTATTCAACTCTTTGAATTTCGCTTTTGGTCGGTGTTGGCCTTGCCACAACCTTTCTAGAAAAAAAAGTATGCACTGATCAGACAATGGATGCAAAAGTTATGCTCGTTTTAGGTTTAGGTCTCCTTTTTCGTGTGCTTACAGCCACGGTGTGATAAACCGCGTGCCCGAATGATGTGGGTTACCTTTCATGGTTCCTTGTGTACCCATAAACGCAGTAGTCTAGGCGTGGTTCATGATATGGTGGGCGAGTCCTCCACCGCGATGCAGTTCGACACTGTATTGAATGTAACATGCTAGTAGTAGGAGGTACTCGAGGCGGTATCTCAACCATTGGGAAGTATTTATTTTTTATAAAATTATATACTATTCTACTCTTTGAATTTTGCTTTTTGTCGGTGTTGGCCTCGCCGCAACCTTTCTAGAAAAAAAGTATTCCCCAAACGGACAACGGACGCAAAAGTTACGCTTGTTTTAGGTTATAGGTCTCCTTTTTCGTGTGCTTACACCCATGGTGTGCTGAACCGTGTGGCGAGGGAAGTGGGTTACCTTCCCTGGTTCCTTGTGTACTCATAAACTCGGTAGTCTAGGCGCGGTTCATGATACGGTGGGCGAGTCCTCCACCGCGATGGAGTTCGACGCTATATTGAATGTAACATACTAGCAGTAGGAGGTACTCGGGGCGGTATCTCAGCCATAGGGAAGTATATATTTTTTTATAAAATTATATACTATTCTACTCTTTGAATTTCACTTTTGTCAGCGTTGGCCTCGCCGCAAGCTTTCTAGAAAAAAAGTATGCCCCGGACGGACAACGAACGCAAAAGTTACACTTGTTTTTGGTTATAGGATCCACTTTTCGTGTTCTTACACCCATGGTGTGCTGAACCACGTGGCCAAGGGATGTGGGTTACCTTCCATGGTTCCTTGTGTACCCATTAACTTGGTAGTCTAGGCGCGGTTCATGATACGGTGGGCGAGTCCTCCACTGCGATGGAGTTCGACTCTGTATTGAATATAACATGCTCGCAGTAGGAGGTACTCGGGGCAGTATCTCAACCATAGCGAAGTATTATTTTCTAAAAAATTATATACTATTCAACTCTTTGAATTTCGCTTTTGGTCGGTGTTGGCCTTGCCACAACCTTTCTAGAAAAAAAAGTATGCACTGATCAGACAATGGATGCAAAAGTTATGCTCGTTTTAGGTTTAGGTCTCCTTTTTCGTGTGCTTACAGCCACGGTGTGATAAACCGCGTGCCCGAATGATGTGGGTTACCTTTCATGGTTCCTTGTGTACCCATAAACGCAGTAGTCTAGGCGTGGTTCATGATATGGTGGGCGAGTCCTCCACCGCGATGCAGTTCGGACACTGTATTGAATGTAACATGCTAGTAGTAGGAGGTACTCGAGGCGGTATCTCAACCATAGGGAGTATTTATTTTTTATAAAATTATATACTATTCTACTCTTTTGAATTTCTCTTTTGTCGGTGTTGGCCTCGCCACAAGCTTTCCAGAAAAAAAAAGTATGCCCCGATCGGACAACTGATGCAAAAGTTATTGCTCGTTTAGGTTTAGGTCTCCTTTTCGTGTGCTTACAGCCACAGTGTGCTGAACCGGTTGTGCCCGAATGAGGTAGGTTATCTTCCATGGTTCCTTGTGTACCCAAACCTAGCAGTCTAGGCGCGGTCATGATATGGTGGGCGAGTCCTCCACCACGATGGTGTTCGACGCTGTATTGAATGTAACATGCTAGCAGTAAGAGGTACTCGAGACGGTATCTCAACCATAGGGAAGTATTTATTCTTATAAAATTATGTACTATTCTTCACTTTAATTTCGCATTTTGTCGGTGTTGGCCTTGCCACAAACCTTTCTAGAAAAAAAAGTATGCACGATCAGACAACGGATGTAAAAGTTTGCTCGTTTTAGGTTTAGGTCTCCTTTTTCGTGTGCGTACAGCCACGGTGTGATGAACATGTGCCCGAATGAGGTTACCTTCCATAGTTTTGTGTACCCATAAACGCAGTCTAGGCGCGGTTCATGATATGGTGGGCGAGTCCTCCACCGCGATGGTGTTCGACGCTGTATTGAATGTAACATGCTAGCAGTAGGAGGTACTCGAGGCGGTATCTCAACCATAGGGAGTATTTATTTTTATAAAATTATGTATTTACTTTGAATTTTGCTTTTTGTCGGTGTTGGCCTGCCACAACCTTTCTAGAAAAAAAATGTATGATCAAACGGACAACGGACGCAAAAGTTATGCTTGTTTTAGGTATAGGTCTCCTTTTTCGTGTGCTTACACCCACGGTGCTGAACGTGTGCCGAGGGAAGTGGGTTACCTTCCCTGGTTCTTGTGTACTAAACCGGTAGTCTAGGCGCGGTTCATGATACGGTGGGCGAGTCCTCCACCGCGATGGAGTTCGACGTATATTGAATGTAACATGCAGCAGTAGGAGGTACTCGGGGCGGTATCTCAACCATAGGGAAGTATTTATTTTATAAAAATTATACTATTCTACTCTTTGAATTTCACTTTTGTCAGTGTTGGCCTCGCCGCAAGCTTTCTAGAAAAAAAGTATGCCTGATGGACAACGGATGCAAAAGTTATGCTCGTTTAGGTTTAGGTCTCCTTTTTCGTGTTCTTACAGCCCATGGTGTGCTGACCACGTGCCAAGGATGTGGGTTACCTTCCATGGTTCCTTGTGTACCCATAAACGGTAGTCTAGGCGCGGTTCATGATACGGTGGGCGAGTCCTCCACGCGATGGAGTTCGACTCTGTATTGAATTAACATGCTGCAGTAGGAGGTACTCGGGGCAGTATCTCAACCATAGGGAAGTATTTATTTTCTAAAAATTATATACTATCAACTCTTTGAATTCGCTTTGGTCGGTGTTGGCCTTGCCACAACCTTTCTTAGAAAAAAAAGTATGCACTGATCAGACATGGATGCAAAAGTTTGCTCGTTTTAGGTTTAGGTCTCCTTTTTCGTGTGCTTACAGCCACGTGTGATAAACCCGCGTGCCCGAATGATGTGGGTTCTTCATGGTTCCTTGTGTACCCATAAACGCAGTAGTCTAGGCGTGGTTCATGATATGGTGGGCGAGTCCTCCACCGCGATGCAGTTCGACACTGTATTGAATGTAACATGCTAGCAGTAGGAGGTACTCGAGAGGCGGTATCTCAACCATAGGGAAGTATTTATTTTTATAAAATTATATACTATTCTACTTTGAATTTTGCTTTTGTCGGTGTTGGCCTTGTCACAACCTTTCTAGAAAAAAAAAAGTATTCAGACAACGGATGCAAAAGTTACGCTGTTTTAGGTTTAGGTCTCCTTTTTCGTGTGCGTACAGCCCCGGTGTGCTGAACGTGTGCCGATGAAGTGGGTTACCTTCCTGGTTCTTTGTGTACCATAAACGCGGTAGTCTAGGCGCGGTTCATGATATGGTGGGCGAGTCCTCCACCGCGATGGAGTTCGACGTATATTGAATGTAACATGCTAGCAGTAGGAGGTACTCGAGGCGGTATCTCAACCATAGGGAAGTATATATTTTTTATAAAATTATATACTATTCTCTCTTTGAATTTGCTTTTTGTCGGTGTTGGCCTCGCCGCAAGCTTTCTAGAAAAAAAGTATGCCCCGGACGGACAACGAACGCAAAAGTTAGCTTGTTTTTGGTTATAGGTCCCTTTTCGTGTTCTTACACCCATGGTGTGCTGAACCACGTGCCCAAGGGATGTGGGTTACCTTCCATGTTCCTTGTGTACCCATAAACTTGGTAGTCTAGGCGCGGTCATGATACGGTGGGCGAGTCCTCCCGCGATGGAGTTCGACTCTGTATTGAATGTAACATGCCGCAGTAGGAGGTACTCGAGGGGGTATCTCAACCATAGAAGTATTTATTTTCTAAAAAATTATATACTATTCAACTCTTTGAATTTCGCTTTTGTCGGTGTTGGCCTCGCCACAACCTTTCTAGAAAAAAAAAGTATGCCCCATGGACAATGGATGCAAAAGTTATGCTCGTTTTAGGTTAGGTCTCCTTTTTCGTGTGCTTACAGCCACGGTGATGAAACCGTGTGCCGAATGATGGGTTCTTCATGGTTCCTTGTGTACCCATAAACGCAGTAGTCTAGGGCGGTTCATGATATGGTGGGCGAGTCCTCCACCGCGATGCAGTTCGACACTGTATTGAATGTAACATGCTAGCAGTAGGAGGTACTCGAGGCGGTATCTCAACCATAGGGAAGTATTTATTTTTATAAAATATATACTATTCTACTCTTTGAATTTCGCTTTTTGTCGGTGTTGGCCTCGCACAAGCTTTCCAGAAAAAAAAAGTATGCCCCGATCGGACAACGGATGCAAAAGTTATGCTCGTTTTAGGTTTAGGTCTCCTTTTTCGTGTGCTTACAGCCACAGTGTGATGAACCATGTGCCCGAATGATGTGGGTTACCTTCCATGGTTCCTTGTGTACCCATAAACCTAGCAGTCTAGGCGCGGTTCATGATATGGTGGGCGAGTCCTCCACCGCGATGGAGTTCGACGCTGTATTGAATGTAACATGCTAGCAGTAGGAGGTACTCGAGCGGTATCTCAACCATAGGGAAGTATTTATTTCTTATAAAATATGTACTATTCTCACTTTGAATTTCGCTTTTGTCGGTGTTGGCCTTGTCACAACCTTTCTAGAAAAAAAAGTATGTACTGATCAGACAAGAATGTAAAAGTTATGCTGTTTTAGGTTTAGGTCTCCTTTTCGTGTGCTTACAGCCACGGTGTGAAGCGTGCCCGAATGAAGTGGGTTACCTTCCATGGTTCCTTTGTACCCATAAAACGGTAGTCTAGGCGCGGTTCATGATATGGTGGGCGACTCCACGATGGAGTTCGACGTTGTATTGAATGTAACATGCTAGCAGTAGGAGGTACTCGAGGCGGTATATCTCAACCATAGGGAGTATTTATTTTTTATAAAATTATATCTATTATAATTTGAATTTTGCTTTTTGTCGGTGTTGGCCTCGCCGCAAGCTTTCTAGAAAAAAAGTATCCCCAAACGGACAACGGACGCAAAAGTTGCTTGTTTTAGGTTATAGGTCTCCTTTTTCATGTGCTTACACCCACGTGTGCTGAACCGTGTGCCGAGGGAAGTGGGTTACCTTCCATGTTCCTTGTACTCATAAACTCGGTAGTCTAGGCGCGGTTCATGATACGGTGGGCGAGTCCTCCACCGCGATGGAGTTCGACGCTATATTGAATGTAACATGCCAGCAGTAGGAGGTACTCGGGACGGTATCTCAACCATAGGGAAGTA
>MU847954.1:0-11622 GCA_032690845.1 Eleusine coracana subsp. coracana
GAGGGTGGTGTTTCAAAAACATAGAAAAATCGCTAAGGGGCTCATTGTAGCCCAAACCCAACGAAGGGTTCGCCGAAACACCTCGCCCTTAGCACTTCAAGAAGGTGGCGTTGTCAAAAACTTAGCAAAAATCGCTAAGGGCTCGTTGCAGCCCAAACCCAAGAAGGTTTCCCAAAACACCTTGCCCCTAGCACTTCGAGAGGGAGGGTGGCATTTTCAAAAACTAGCAAAATGACTAAAGGGGCTCGTTGCAGCCCAAACCCAACGAAGGGTTTGCCCGAAAACACCTCACCCTAGCACTTCGAGGGGGTGGGCGTTGTCAAAAACCTTAGCAAAAATCGCTAAGGGGCTCGTTGCAGCCCAAACCCAACGAAAGGTTTGCCCGAAAACACCTTGCCCCTAGCACTTCGAGAGGGAGGGTGGTGTTTCAAAAACATAGCAAATGACTAAGTGGCTCGTTGCAACCCAAACCCAACGAAGGGTTCGCCCGAAAACACCTCGCCTCTAGCACTTCGAGGGGGAGGGTGGCGTTGTCAAAAACTTAGCAAAATTCGCTAAGGGGCTCGTTGCAGCCCAAACCTAACGAAAGGGTTCACCCGAAAACACCTCGCCCATAGCACTTCGACGGGGAGGGTGGTGTTTTTCAAAAAACATAGAAAAATCGCTAGGGGCTCGTTGCAGCCCAAACCCAACGAAGGGTTCACCCGAAACACCTCGCCCCTAGCACTTCGAGGGGGAGGGTGGTGTTTTTCAAAAATTGGCAAAATCGCTAAGGGGCTCGTTGCAGCCCAACCCAACGAAAGGTTTGCCCGAAAACACCTTGCCCCTAGCACTTCGAGAGGGAGGGTGTCGTTTTTCAAAAACTGAGCAAAAATCGCTAAGGGGCTCGTTGCAGCCCAAACCTAATGAAGGGTTCACCCGAAAACACCTCGCCCCATAGCACTTCGACGGGGAGGGTGGTGTTTTTCAAAAACATAGAAAAATCGCTAAGGGGCTCGTTGCAGCCCAAACCCAACGAAGGGTTCACCCGAGAACACCTTGCCCCTAGCACTTCAAGGGGGAGGGTGGCGTTATTCAAAAACATAGCAAAAATCGCTATGGGGCTCATTGCAGCCCAAACCCAATGAAGGGTTCACCCAAAAACACCTCACCCCTAGCACTTCGAGGGGGGGAGAGTGGCATTTTTCAAAAACATAGGAAAAATCACCAAAGGGGCTCATTGTAGCCTAAACCCAATGAAGGGTTCGTCCGAAACACCTCGCCTCTAGCACTTCGAGAGAAGGGTGGCGTTTGTCAAAAACTTAGCAAAAATCGCTAAGGGGCTCGTTGCAGCCCAAACCCAACGAAAGGTTGCCCGAAAACACCTTGCCCCTAGCACTTGGAGGGATAGGGTGGTGTTTTTCAAAACGTAGCAAAAATGACTAAGTGGCTCGTTGCAGCCCAAACCTAACGAAGGGTTTGCCCGAAAACACCTCACCCATAGCACTTCGAGAAGAAGGGTGGCGTTTGTCAAAAACTTAGCAAAAATCGCTAAGGGGCTCGTTGCAGCCCAAACCCAACGAAAGGTTTGCCCGAAAACACCTTGCCCCTAGCACTTCGAGAGGGAGGGTGGTGTTTTTCAAAACATAGCAAAAATGACTAAGTGGCTCGTTGCAACCCAAACCCAACGAAGGGTTCGCCCGAAAACACCTCGCCTCTAGCACTTCGAGGGGGAGGATGGCGTTTGTCAAAACTTAGCAAATTCGCTAAGGGGCTCGTTGCAGCCCAAACCTAACAAAGGGTTCACCCGAAAACACCTCGCCCATAGCACTTCGGACGGGGGAGGGTGGTGTTTTTCAAAAACATAGAACAATCGCTAAGGGGCTCGTTGCAGCCCAAACCCAACGAAGGGTTCACCCGGAAACACCTCGCCCCTAGCACTTCGAGGGGGAGGGTGGTGTTTTTCAAAAACTTGGCAAAAATTGCTAAGGGGTCGTTGCAGCCCAAAACCCAACGAAAGGTTTGCCCGAAAACACCTTGCCCCTAGCACTTCGAGAGGGAGGGTGTCGTTTTTCAAAAACTGAGCAAAAATCGCTAAGGGGCTCGTTGCAGCCCAAACCTAATGAAGGGTTCACCCGAAAACACCATCGCCCATAGCACTTCGACGGGGAGGGTGGTGTTTTTCAAAAACATAGAAAAATCGCTAAGGGGCTCGTGCAGCCAACCCAACGAAGGGTTCACCCTGGAGAACACCTTGCCCCTAGCACTTCAAGGGGGAGGGTGGCGTTATTCAAAACATAGCAAAAATCGCTATGGGGCTCATTGCAGCCCAAACCCAATGAAGGGTTCACCCAAAAACACCTCACCCTAGCACTTCGAGGGGGAGAAGTGGCATTTTTCAAAAACATAGGAAAAATCACCAAAGGGGCTCATGTAGCCTAAACCCAATGAAGGGTTCGTCCGAAAACACCTCGCCTCTAGCACTTCGAGAAGAAGGGTGGCGTTTGTCAAAACTTAGCAAAAATCGCTGAGGGGCTCGTTGCAGCCCAAAACCCCAACGAAGGGTTTCAACCGAAAACATCTCATTCCTAGCATTTGGAGGGATAGGGTGGTGTTTTTCAAAAACTTACGAAAAATCACCAAAGGGATCGTTGCAGCCCAAACCCAACGAAGGGTTCTACCGAAAACACCTCGCCCCTAGCACTTGGAGGGGGAGGGTGGCGTTATTCAAAAACTTTGCAAAAATCGCTAAGGGGCTCAGTGCAGCCCAAACGCAATGAAGGGTTCGCCCCAAAACACCTTGCCCCTAGCATTTCGAGGGGGGGTGACATTTTTCAAAAACATAGCAAAAATCTCTAAGGGGCTCGTTGTAGCCCAAACCCAACGAAGGGTTCACCTAAAAACACCTTACCCTAGCACTTCGAGGGGGAGGGTGGCGTTATTCAAAAACTTAGCAAAAACCACTAAGGAGCTCATTGCAGGCCAAACCGAATGTAGGGTTCGCCCGGAAACACCTCGCCCCTAGCACTTCGATGGGGGAGGGTGGTGTTTTCAAAAAGATGCAAAATCACTAAGGGGCTCATTGCAGCCCAAACCCAACAAAGTGTTCGCCTGAAAGCACCTCGCCCTTAGCACTTCGAGGGGGAACGTGGCATTTTTCAAAAAGAAGCAAAATCGCTAAGGGCTCGTTGCAGCCCAAACCCAATGAAGGGTTTGCCCAAAAACACCTTGCCCCTAGCACTTCGAGGGGGGAGGTGGCATTTTTCAAAAACTTAGCAAAAATCGCTAAGGGGCTCGTTGCAGCCCAAACCCAACGAAGGGTTCCCGAAAACACCTCGCCCCTAGCACTTCGAGGGGAGGGTGGTTTTTCAAAAACTTAGCAAAAAGCTAAGGGGCTCGTTGCAGCCCAAACCCAACGAAGGTTTGCCCGAAAACACCTCCCCCTAGCACTTCGGGAGAGGTGGTTTTTCAAAAAAGCAAAATCGCTAAGGGCTCGTTGCAGCCCAAACCCAACGGGTTCCCGAAACACCTCGCCCTAGCACTTCGAGGGGAGGGTGGCGTTTTCAAAAACTTAGCAAAATCGCTAAGGGGCTCGTTGCAGCCCAAACCCACGGGTTCACCCAAAAACACCTCAACCCCTAGCACTTCGAGGGGTGGCATTTTTCAAAAACATAGAAAAATCGCTAAGGGGCTCGTTGCAGCCCAAACCCAACGAAGGGTTCCCGAAAACCTCGCCTTAGCACTTCAAGAGGGTGGCGTGTCAAAAAGCAAAATCGCTAAGGGGCTCGTTGCAGCCCAAACCCAACGGGTTTGCCCGAAAACACCTTGCCCCTAGCACTTCAGAGGGAGGGTGGTTATTCAAAAACATAGCAAAAATCGCTATGGCTCGTTGCATCCCAAACCCAATGAAGGGTTCACCAAAACACCTCACCCTAGCACTTCGAGGGGGAGGGGGTCGTTTTCAAAAAATAGGAAAAATCGCCAAGGGGCTCGTTGCAGCCCAAAACCCAACGAAAGGGTTCCCGAAAACACCTTGCCCCTAGCACTTCGAGAGGGAGGGTGGTGTTTTTCAAAAACATAGCAAAAATGACTAAGTGGCTCGTTGCAACCCAAACCCAACGAAGGGTTGCCCGAAAACACCTCGCCCCTAGCACTTCGAGGGGAGGGTGGCATTTTTTCAAAAATAGCAAAAATCGCTAAGGGGCTCGTTGCAGCCCAAACCCAACTGAAGGGTTGCACCCGAAAACACCTCGCCCCTAGCACTTCGACGGGGAGGGTGGTGTTTTTCAAAAACATAGCAAAAATCGCTAAGGGGCTCGTTGCAGCCCAAACCCAACGAAGGGTTCACCCGGAAACACCTCGCCCCTAGCACTTCGAGGGGGAGGGTGGTGTTTTTCAAAAACCTGGCAAAAATCGCTAAGGGGCTCGTTGCAGCCCAAACCCAACGAAAGGTTTGCCCGAAAACACCTTGCCCCTAGCACTTCGAGAGGGAGGGTGGTGTTTTTCAAAAACATAGCAAAAATCACTAAGTGGCTCGTTGCAACCCAAACCCAACGAAGGGTTCGCCCGAAAACACCTCGCCTCTAGCACTTCGAGGGGGAGGGTGGCGTTTGTCAAAAAATTAGCAAAAATCGCTAAGGGGCTCGTTGCAGCCCAAACCCAACGGAGGGTTACCCGAAAACACCTCGCCAATAGCACTTCGACGGGGAGGGTGGTGTTTTTCAAAAACTTAGAAAAATCGCTAAGGGGCTCGTTGCAGCCCAATCCCAACGAAGGTTTCACCCGAAAACACCTCACCCCTAGCACTTCGAGGGAGAGGGTGGCATTTTTCAAAAAGAAGCAAAATCGCTAAGGGGCTCGTTGCAGCCCAAACCCAATGTCGGTTTGACCCGAGAACACCTTGCCCCTAGCACTTTAAGGGGGAGGGTGGTGTTATTCAAAAACATAGCAAAAATCGCTATGGGGCTCATTGCAGCCCAAACCCAATGAAGGGTTCACCCAAAAACACCTCACCCCTAGCACTTCGAGAGGGAGGGTGGCATTTTTCAAAAACATAGGAAAAATTGCCAAAGGGGCTCGTTGCAGCCCAAACCCAACGAAGGATTACCCGAAAACACCTCGCCCATACCACTTCGACGGGGAAGGGTGGTGTTTTTCAAAAACTTAGAAAAAATCGCTAAGGGGCTCCTTGCAGCCCAAACCCAATGAAGGGTTCACCCAAAAACACCTCACCCCTAGCACTTCGAGGGAGAGGGTGGCATTTTTCAAAAGAAGCAAAATCGCTAAGGGGCTCGTTGGAGCCCAAACCCAATGTCTGGTTGACCCGAGAACACCTTGCCCCTAGCACTTCAAGGGGGAGGGTGGCGTTATTCAAAAACATAGCAAAAATCGCTATGGGGCTCATTGCAGCCCAAACCCAATGAAGGGTTCACCCGAAAACACCTCACCCCTAGCACTTCGAGGGGGAGGGTGGCATTTTTCAAAAACTTAGGAGAAATCACCAAAGGGATCGTTGCAGCCCAAACCCAACGAAGGGTTCTACCGAAAACACCTCGCCCCTAGCACTTTGAGGGGGAGGGTGGCATTTTTCAAAAACTTACGAAAAATCACCAAACGGATCGTTGCAGCCCAAACCCAACGAAGGGTTCTACCGAAAACACCTCACCCCTAGCACTTGGAGGGGGAGGGTGGCGTTATTCAAAAACTTTGCAAAAATCGCTAAGGGGCTCAGTGCAGCCCAAACGCAATGAAGGGTTCGCCCCAAAACACCTTGCCCCTAGCATTTCGAGGGGGGGTGACATTTTTCAAAAACATAGCAAAAATCTCTAAGGGGCTCGTTGTAGCCCAAACCCAACGAAGGGTTCACCTAAAAACACCTCACGCTAGCACTTCGAGGGGGAGGGTGGCGTTATTCAAAAACTTAGCAAAAACCGCTAAGGAGCTCACTGCAGGCCAAACCGAATGAAGGGTTCGCCCGGAAACACCTCGCCCCTAGCACTTCGAGGGGGAGGGTGGTGTTTTTCAAAAAGATGCAAAATCGCTAAGGGGCTCATTGCAGCCCAAACCCAACAAAGTGTTCGCCCGAAAGCACCTCGCCCTTAGCACTTCAAGGGGGAACGTGGCATTTTTCAAAAAGAAGCAAAATCGCTAAGGGGCTCGTTGCAGCCCAAACCCAATGAAGGGTTTGCCCGAAAACACCTTGCCCCTAGCACTTCGAGAGGGAAGGTGGCATTTCTGAAAAACTTAGCAAAAATTGCTAAAGGGATTGTGCAGCCCAAACCTAACGAAGGGTTTGCCCGAAAACACCTCACCCATAGCACTTCGAGGGGGAGGGTGTCGTTTTTCAAAACCTGAGCAAAAAATCGCTAAGGGGCTCGTTGCAGCCCAAACCCAACGAAAGGTTTGCCCGAAAACACCTTGCCCCTAGCACTTCGAGAGGGAGGGTGGTGTTTTTCAAAAACATAGCAAAAATCACTAAGTGGCTCGTTGCAACCCAAACCCAACGAAGGGTTCGCCCGAAAACACCTCGCCTCTAGCACTTCGAGGGGGAGGGTGGCGTTTGTCAAAAACTTAGCAAAAATCGCTAAGGGGCTCGTTGCAGCCCAAACCTAACGAAGGGTTCACCTGAAAACACCTCGCCCATAGCACTTCGACGGGGAGGGTGGTGTTTTTCAAAAACATAGAAAAATCGCTATGGGGCTCGTTGCAGCCCAAACCCAACGAAGGGTTCACCCGAAAACACCTCACCCCTACCACTTCAAGGGAGAGGGTGGCATTTTTCAAAAAGAAGCAAAATCGCTAAGGGGCTCGTTGCAGCCCAGACCCAATGTCGGGTTGACCCGAGAACACCTTGCCCCTAGCACTTCAAGGGGGAGGGTGGCGTTATTCAAAAACATAGCAAAAATCGCTATGGGGCTCATTGCAGCCCAAACCCAATGAAGGGTTCACCCAAAAACACCTCACCCCTAGCACTTCGAGGGGGAGAGTGGCATTTCTCAAAAACATAGGAAAAATCGCCAAAGGGGCTCGTTGTAGCCTAAACCCAATGAAGGGTTCGTCCGAAAACTCCTCGCCTCTAGCACTTCGAGAAGAAGGGTGACGTTTGTCAAAAACTTAGCAAAAATCGCTAAGGGGCTCGTTGCAGCCCAAACCCAACGAAAGGTTTGCCCGAAAACACCTTGCCCCTAGCACTTCGAGAGGGAGGGTGGTGTTTTTCAAAAACATAGCAAAAATGACTAAGTGGCTCGTTGCAACCCAAACCTAACGAAGGGTTCACCCGAAAACACCTCGCCCATAGCACTTCGACGGGGAGGGTGGTGTTTTTCAAAAACATAGAAAAATCGCTAAGGGGCTCGTTGCAGCCCAAACCCAACGAAGGGTTCACCCGGAAACACCTCGCCCCTAGCACTTCGAGGGGGAGGGTGGTGTTTTTCAAAAACTTGGCAAAAATCGCTAAGGGGCTCGTTGCAGCCCAAACCCAATGAAAGGTTTGCCCGAAAACACCTTGCCCCTAGCACTTCGAGAGGGAGGGTGGTGTTTTTCAAAAACATAGCAAAAATCACTAAGTGGCTCGTTGCAACCCAAACGCAACGAAGGGTTCGCCCGAAAACACCTCGCCTCTAGCACTTCGAGGGGGAGGGTGGCGTTTGTCAAAAACTTAGCAAAAATCGCTAAGGGGCTCGTTGCAGCCCAAACCCAACGGAGGGTTACCCGAAAACACCTCGCCAATAGCACTTCGACGGGGAGGGTGGTGTTTTTCAAAAACGTAGAAAAATCGCTAAGGGGCTCGTTGCAGCCCAATCCCAACGAAGGTTTCACCCGAAAACACCTCACCCCTAGCACTTCGAGGGAGAGGGTGGCATTTTTCAAAAAGAAGCAAAATCGCTAAGGGGCTCGTTGCAGCCCAAACCCAATGTCGGTTTGACCCGAGAACACCTTGCCCCTAGCACTTTAAGGGGGAGGGTGGTGTTATTCAAAAACATAGCAAAAATCGCTATGGGGCTCATTGCAGCCCAAACCCAATGAAGGGTTCACCCAAAAACACCTCACCCCTAGCACTTCGAGAGGGAGGGTGGCATTTTTCAAAAACATAGGAAAAATTGCCAAAGGGGCTCGTTGCAGCCCAAACCCAACGAAGGATTACCCGAAAACACCTCGCCCATACCACTTCGACGGGGAAGGGTGGTGTTTTTCAAAAACTTAGAAAAAATCGCTAAGGGGCTCCTTGCAGCCCAAACCCAATGAAGGGTTCACCCAAAAACACCTCACCCCTAGCACTTCGAGGGAGAGGGTGGCATTTTTCAAAAGAAGCAAAATCGCTAAGGGGCTCGTTGGAGCCCAAACCCAATGTCTGGTTGACCCGAGAACACCTTGCCCCTAGCACTTCAAGGGGGAGGGTGGCGTTATTCAAAAACATAGCAAAAATCGCTATGGGGCTCATTGCAGCCCAAACCCAATGAAGGGTTCACCCGAAAACACCTCACCCCTAGCACTTCGAGGGGGAGGGTGGCATTTTTCAAAAACTTAGGAGAAATCACCAAAGGGATCGTTGCAGCCCAAACCCAACGAAGGGTTCTACCGAAAACACCTCGCCCCTAGCACTTTGAGGGGGAGGGTGGCATTTTTCAAAAACTTACGAAAAATCACCAAACGGATCGTTGCAGCCCAAACCCAACGAAGGGTTCTACCGAAAACACCTCACCCCTAGCACTTGGAGGGGGAGGGTGGCGTTATTCAAAAACTTTGCAAAAATCGCTAAGGGGCTCAGTGCAGCCCAAACGCAATGAAGGGTTCGCCCCAAAACACCTTGCCCCTAGCATTTCGAGGGGGGGGTGACATTTTTCAAAAACATAGCAAAAATCTCTAAGGGGCTCGTTGTAGCCCAAACCCAACGAAGGGTTCACCTAAAAACACCTCACGCTAGCACTTCGAGGGGGAGGGTGGCGTTATTCAAAAACTTAGCAAAAGCCGCTAAGGAGCTCACTGCAGGCCAAACCGAATGAAGGGTTCGCCCGGAAACACCTCGCCCCTAGCACTTCGAGGGGGAGGGTGGTGTTTTTCAAAAAGATGCAAAATCGCTAAGGGGCTCATTGCAGCCCAAACCCAACAAAGTGTTCGCCCGAAAGCACCTCGCCCTTAGCACTTCAAGGGGGAACGTGGCATTTTTCAAAAAGAAGCAAAATCGCTAAGGGGCTCGTTGCAGCCCAAACCCAATGAAGGGTTTGCCCGAAAACACCTTGCCCCTAGCACTTCGAGAGGGAAGGTGGCATTTCTGAAAAACTTAGCAAAAATTGCTAAAGGGATTGTGCAGCCCAAACCTAACGAAGGGTTTGCCCGAAAACACCTCATCCATAGCACTTCGAGGGGGAGGGTGTCGTTTTTCAAAACCTGAGCAAAAAATCGCTAAGGGGCTCGTTGCAGTCCCAAACCCAACGAAAGGTTTGCCCGAAAACACCTTGCCCCTAGCACTTCGAGAGGGAGGGTGGTGTTTTTCAAAAACATAGCAAAAATCACTAAGTGGCTCGTTGCAACCCAAACCCAACGAAGGGTTCGCCCGAAAACACCTCGCCTCTAGCACTTCGAGGGGGAGGGTGGCGTTTGTCAAAAACTTAGCAAAAATCGCTAAGGGGCTCGTTGCAGCCCAAACCTAACGAAGGGTTCACCTGAAAACACCTCGCCCATAGCACTTCGACGGGGAGGGTGGTGTTTTTCAAAAACATAGAAAAATCGCTATGGGGCTCGTTGCAGCCCAAACCCAACGAAGGGTTTGCACCGAAAACACCTCACCCTACACTTCAAGGGAGAGGGTGGCATTTTCAAAAAGAGCAAAATCGCTAAGGGGCTCGTTGCAGCCCACCCAATGTGGGTTGACCCGAGAACACCTTGCCCCTAGCACTTCAAGGGGGGGTGGTTATTCAAAAACATAGCAAAAATCGCTATGGGGCTCATTGCAGCCCAAACCCAATGAAGGGTTCACCAAAACACCTCACCCTAGCACTTCGAGGGGGAGAGTGGCATTTCTCAAAAACATAGGAAAAATCGCCAAAGGGGCTCGTTGTAGCCTAAACCCAATGAAGGGTTCGTCCGAAAACTCCTCGCCTCTAGCACTTCGAGAAGGGGCGTTTGTCAAAAACTTAGCAAAAATCGCTAAGGGGCTCGTTGCAGCCCAAACCCAACGAAGGTTCACCGAAAACACCTTCCCTAGCACTTCGGAGGGAGGGTGGTGTTTTTCAAAAACATAGCAAAAATCGCTAAGGCTCGTTGCAGCCCAATCCCAATGAAGGGTTCACCCAAAAACGACCTTGCCCCTAGCACTTGGAGGGGGAGGGTGGTGTTATTCCAAAACTTAGCAAAATTGATAAGGGGCACATTGCAGCCCAAAACCGAACGAAGGGTTCGCTCGGAAACACCTCGCCCCTAGCACTTCGGGGGGGAGGGTGGCATTTTTGCAAAAACTAGCAAAAATCGCTAAGGAGTTCTTGCAGGACAAACCGAACGAAGGGTTCACCTGGAAACACCTCGCCCCTAGCACTTCGGAGGGGGACGGTGGTGTTTTTCAAAAACTTGGCAAAAATCACTAAGGGGCTCGTTGCAGCCCAAACCATGTCGGTTTGAACCCGAGAACACCTTGCCCTAGCACTTCAAGGGGGAGGGTGGCGTTATCAAAAACATAGCAAAAATTGCTATGGGGCTCATTTCAGGCCCCAAAACCCAATGAAGGGTTCACCCAAAAACACCTCACCCCTAGCACTTCGAGAGGGAGGGGGTGGCAGTTTTCCAAAAACATAGGAAAAATTGCCAAGGGGCTCGTTGCAGCCCAAACCCAACGAAGGTTCACCCGAAAACACCTCGCCCCTAGCACTTCGAGGGGAGGTGGTGTTTTTTCAAAAACGAGCAAAAAATCGCTAAGGGGCTCGTTGCAGCCCAAACCCAATGAAGGGTTACCCGAAAACACCTTGCCCCTAGCACTTCGAAGGGGAGGTGGTGTTTTCAAAAAAGCAAAAATCGCTAGGGGCTCGTTGCAGCCCAAACCCATGAAGGTTCACCCGAAACACCTTACCCTAGCACTTCGAGGGAGGGTGGTTTTCAAAAACATAGCAAAAATGCTAAGGGGCTCGTTGCAGCCCAAACCCAACGAAGGTTCACCCGAAAACACCTCCCCTAGCACTTCGACGGGGAGGTGGTTTTTTCAAAAACTTAGAAAAATCGCTAAGGGGCTTTGCAGCCCAAACCCAACGAAGGGTTACCCGAAAAACTCACCCCTAGCACTTCGAGGGAGAGGGTGGCATTTTTCAAAAACAAAATCGCTAAGGGGCTCGTTGCAGCCCAAACCCAAGGGTGACCCTGAGAACACCTTGCCCCTAGCACTTCAAGGGGAGGGTGGCGTTTTCAAAAACATAGCAAAAATCGCTAAGGGGCTCATTGCAGCCAAACCAATGAAGGGTTCACCCAAAACACCTCCCCTAGCACTTCGAGGGGGAGGGTGGCATTTTTCAAAAATAAGAATCACCAAAGGGTCGTTGCAGCCCAAACCCAACGAAGGGTTCTACCTAAAACACCTCGCCCTAGCACTTCGAGGGGGGGGTGGCATTTTCAAAAACTTAGAAAAACCCAAAGGACGTTGCAGCCCAAACCCAACGAAGG
>MU847955.1:0-11330 GCA_032690845.1 Eleusine coracana subsp. coracana
TTGACGGGTTTGGGCTGCAACGCCCCCTAGCATTTTTTGATAGTTTTTGAAAAACGCAACCTCCCCCTCGAGTTAAGGGGCGAGTATCTAGTGCGCCCTTTGACGGTTTGGTCCTGACCCCTTAGCTTTTTTCGAAAGTGTTTTAAAGGCCACCCCTCCCCCTCGAAGGCCTGGGCGAGGTGTCTTAAGCGAACCCCGAGCACGGGTTGGGCTGTACGAGCCCCTTAGTTTTTTTCGCTAATTTTTTTGAAAAACGCTACCCTCCCCTCGAAGTGCTAGGGGCGAGGTCTAGGCGAACCCTTTGACGGGTTTGGCTGCAACGCGCCCCCTTACATTTTTCCCGGGGGGTTTTTTAAAAACGCCACCCTCCCCTCGAAGTGCTAGGGGCGGGTGTCTTTGGGCGACACCCTTTGACGGGGGGTTTGGGCTGCAACGAGCCCCTTAGCATTTTTTTTGATAAGCTTTTTGAAAAACAGCCACCCTTCCCCTCGAAGTGCTAGGGGCGAGGTGTCTTAGGGCGAACCCTTTGACGGTTTGGGCTGCAACGAGCCCCTTAGCATTTTTTCGATAAGTTTTAGAAAAACGCCACCCTCCCCCTTCGAAGTGCTAGGGGCGAGGTGTCTTAGGGGCGAACCCTTTGACGGGTTTGGGCTGCAACGAGCCCCTTAGCATTTTTTCGCTAAGTTTTGAAAAACGCCACCCTCCCCCTCGAAGTGCTAGGGGCGAGGTGTCTAGGGCGAACCCTTTGACGGGTTTGGGCTGCAACGAGCCCCTTAGCATTTTTTCGATAAGTTTTTGAAAAACGCCACCCTCCCCCTCGAAGTGCTAGGGGCGAGGTGTCTTAGGGCGAACCCTTTGACGGGTTTGGGCTGCAACGAGCCCCTTAGCATTTTTTCGCTAAGTTTTGAAAAACGCTACCCTCCCCTCGAAGTGCTAGGGGCGAGGTGTCTTAGGGCGAACCCTTTGACGGGTTTGGGCTGCAACGAGCCCCTTAGCATTTTTTCGCTAAGTTTTGAAAAACGCCACCCTCCCCCTCGAAGTGCAAGGGGCGAGGTATCTTAGGGCGAACCTTTGATGGGTTTGGGCCACAACGAGCCCCTTAGCATTTTTCGCTAAGTTTTGAAAACGCCTACCCTCCCCCTCGAAGTGCTAGGGGCGAGGTGTCTTAGGGCGAACCCTTTGACGGGTTTGGGCTGCAACGAGCCCCTTAGCATTTTTTCGATAAGTTTTTGAAAAACGCCACCCTCCCCCTCGAAGTGCTAGGGGCGAGGTGTCTTAGGGCGAACCCTTTGACGGGTTTGGGCTGCAACGAGCCCCTTAGCATTTTTTCGCTAAGTTTTGAAAAACGCTACCCTCCCCTCGAAGTGCTAGGGGCGAGGTGTCTTAGGGCGAACCCTTTGACGGGTTTGGGCTGCAACGAGCCCCTTAGCATTTTTTCGATAAGTTTTTGAAAAACGCTACCCTCCCCTCGAAGTGCTAGGGGCGAGGTGGCTTAGGGCGAACCCTTTGACGGGTTTGGGCTGCAATGAGCCCCTTAGCATTTTTTCGATAAGTTTTTGAAAAACGCCACCCTCCCCCTCGAAGTACTAGGGGCGAGGTGTCTTAGGGCGAACCCTTTGACGGGTTTGGGCTGCAACGAGCCCCTTAGCATTTTTTCGATAAGTTTTTGAAAAACGCCACCCTCCCCTCGAAGTGCTAGGGGCGAGGTGTCTTAGGGCGAACCCTTTGACGGGTTTGGGCTGCAACTGAGCCCCTTAGCATTTTTTCGATAAGTTTTTGAAAAACGCCACCCTCCCCCTCGAAGTACTAGGGGCGAGGTGTCTTAGGGCGAAACCCTTTGACGGGTTTGGGCTGCAACGAGCCCCTTAGCATTTTTTTCGATAAGTTTTTGAAAAACGCTACCCTCCCCTCGAAGTGCTAGGGGCGAGGTGGCTTAGGGCGAACCCTTTGACGGGTTTGGGCTGCAACTGAGCCCCTTAGCATTTTTTTCGATAAGTTTTTGAAAAACGCCACCCTCCCCCTCGAAGTACTAGGGGCGAGGTGTCTTAGGGCGAACCCTTTGACGGGTTTGGGCTGCAACGAGCCCCTTAGCATTTTTTCGATAAGTTTTTGAAAAACGCCACCCTCCCCTCGAAGTGCTAGGGGCGAGGTGTCTTAGGGCGAACCCTTTGACGGGTTTGGGCTGCAACGAGCCCCTTAGCATTTTTTCGATAAGTTTTTGAAAAACGCCACCCTCCCCTCGAAGTGCAAGGGGCGAGGTATCTTAGGGCGAACCCTTTGACGGGTTTGGGCTGCACTGAGCCCCTTAGCATTTTTTCGATAAGTGTTTTAAAAACGCCACCCTCCCCCTCGAAGAGCTAGGGGCGAGGTGTCTTAGAGCGAACCCTTTGACGGGTTTGGGCTGTAACGAAGCCCCTTAGTATTTTTTCGCTAAGTTTTTTAAAAACGCCACCCTCCCCCTCGAAGTGCTAGGGGCGAGGTGTCTTAGGGCGAACCCTTTGACGGGTTTGGGCTGCAACGAGCCCCTTAGCATTTTTTCGATAAGTTTTAGAAAAACGCCACCCTCCCCCTCGAAGTGCTAGGGGCGAGGTGTCTTGGGGCGAAAACTTTGACGGGTTGGGGCTGCAACGAGCCCCTTAGCATTTTTTGCTAAGATTTTGAAAAACGCTACCCTTCCCCTCGAAGTGCTAGGGGCGAGGTGTCTTAGGGCGAACCCTTTGACGGGTTTGGGCTGCAACGAGCCCCTTAGCATTTTTTCGCTAAGTTTTAGAAAAACGCCACCCTTCCCTTCGAAGTGCAAGGGGCGAGGTATCTTAGGGCGGACCATTTGATGGGTTTGGGCCACAACGAGCCCCTTAGCATTTTTCGCTAAGTTATTGAAAACGCCACCCTCCCCCTCGAAGTGCTAGGGGCGAGGTGTCATAGGCAAACCCTTTGACGGGTTTGGGCTGCAACGAGCCCCTTAGCATTTTTTCGATAAGTTTTTGAAAAACGCCACCCTCCCCCTCGAAGTGCTAGGGGCGAGGTGTCTTAGGGCGAAAACTTTGACGGGTTTGGGCTGCAACGAGCCCCTTAGCATTTTTTCGCTAAGATTTTGAAAAACGCTACCCTTCCCCTCGAAGTGCTAGGGGCGAGGTGTCTTAGGGCGAACCCTTTGACGGGTTTGGGCTGCAACGAGCCCCTTAGCATTTTTTCGATAAGTTTTAGAAAAACGCCACCCTCCCCTTCGAAGTGCAAGGGGCGAGGTATCTTAGGGCGACCCTTTGACTGGTTTGGGCACAACGAGCCCCTTAGCATTTTTTCGCTAAGTTTCTGAAAACGCTACCCTCCCCCTCGAAGTGCTAGGGGCGAGGTGTCTTAGGGCGAACCCTTTGACGGGTTTGGGCTGCAACGAGCCCCTTAGCATTTTTTCGATAAGTTTTAGAAAAACGCCACCCTCCCCCTCGAAGTGCTAGGGGCGAGGTGTCTTAGGGCGAAAACTTTGACGGGTTGGGGCTGCAACGAGCCCCTTAGCATTTTTTTGCTAAGTTTTGAAAAACGCTACCCTCCCCCTCGAAGTGCTAGGGGCGAGGTGTCTTAGGGCGAACCCTTTGACGGGTTTGGGCTGCAACGAGCCCCTTAGCATTTTTTCGCTAAGTTTTAGAAAACGCCACCCTCCCCTTCGAAGTGCTAGGGGCGAGGTAGTCTTAGGGCGAACCCTTTGACGGGTTTGGGCTACAACGAGCCCCTTAGCATTTTTCGCTAAGTTTTGAAAACGCCACCCTCCCCCTCGAAGTGCTAGGGGCGAGGTGTCTTAGGGCGAACCCTTTGACGGGTTTGGGCTGCAACGAGCCCCTTAGCATTTTTTCGCTAAGTTTTTGAAAAACGCTACCCTCCCCCTCGAAGTGCTAGGGGCGAGGTGTCTTAGGGCGAACCCTTTGACGGGTTTGGGCTGCAACGAGCCCCTTAGCATTTTTTCGCTAAGTTTTGAAAAACGCCACCCTCCCCTCGAAGTGCTAGGGGCGAGGTGTCTTAGGGCGAACCCTTTGACGGGTTTGGGCTGCAACGAGCCCCTTAGCATTTTTTCGATAAGTTTTAGAAAAACGCCACCCTCCCCTTCGAAGTGCTAGGGGCGAGGTATCTTAGGGCGAACCCTTTGACGGGTTTGGGCTGCAACGAGCCCCTTAGCATTTTTTCGCTAAGTTTTTGAAAACGCCACCCTCCCCCTCGAAGTGCTAGGGGCGAGGTGTCTTAGGGCGAACCCTTTGACGGGTTTGGGCTGCAACGAGCCCCTTAGCATTTTTTCGCTAAGTTTTTAAAAACGCTACCCTCCCCTCGAAGTGCTAGGGGCGAGGTGTCTTAGGGCGAACCCTTTGACGGGTTTGGGCTGCAACGAGCCCCTTAGCATTTTTTTCGATAAGTTTTGAAAAACGCCACCCTCCCCTCGAAGTGCTAGGGGCGAGGTGTCTTAGGGCGAACCCTTTGACGGGTTTGGGCTGCAACGAGCCCCTTAGCATTTTTTCGATAAGTTTTAGAAAAACGCCACCCTCCCCTCGAAGTGCAAGGGGCGAGGTATCTTAGGGCGAACCCTTTGATGGGTTTGGGCCACAACGAGCCCCTTAGCATTTTTCGCTAAGTTTTTGAAAACGCTACCCTCCCCCTCGAAGTGCTAGGGGCGAGGTGTCTTAGGGCGAACCCTTTGACGGGTTTGGGCTGCAACGAGCCCCTTAGCATTTTTTCGATAAGTTTTTGAAAAACGCCACCCTCCCCCTCGAAGTGCTAGGGGCGAGGTGTCTTAGGGCGAACCCTTTGACGGGTTTGGGCTGCAACGAGCCCCTTAGCATTTTTTTCGCTAAGTTTTTGAAAAACGCCACCCTCCCCCTCGAAGTGCTAGGGGCGAGGTGTCTTAGGGCGAACCCTTTGACGGGTTTGGGCTGCAACGAGCCCCTTAGCATTTTTTCGATAAGTTTTTGAAAAACGCCACCCTCCCCCTCGAAGTGCATAGGGGCGAGGTATCTTAGGGCGAACCCTTTGACGGGTTTGGGCCACAACGAGCCCCTTAGCATTTTTTCGCTAAGTTTTGAAAACGCTACCCTCCCCCTCGAAGTGCTAGGGGCGAGGTGTCTTAGGGCGAACCCTTTGACGGGTTTGGGCTGCAACGAGCCCCTTAGCATTTTTTCGATAAGTTTTAGAAAAACGCCACCCTCCCCCTCGAAGTGCTAGGGGCGAGGTGTCTTAGGGCGAAAACTTTGACGGGTTTGGGCTGCAACGAGCCCCTTAGCATTTTTTTGCTAAGATTTTGAAAAACGCTACCCTTCCCCTCGAAGTGCTAGGGGCGAGGTGTCTTAGGGCGAACCCTTTGACGGGTTTGGGCTGCAACGAGCCCCTTAGCATTTTTTTCGCTAAGTTTTAGAAAAACGCCACCCTCCCCTTCGAAGTGCAAGGGGCGAGGTATCTTAGGGCGGACCATTTGATGGGTTTGGGCCACAACGAGCCCCTTAGCATTTTTCGCTAAGTTATTGAAAACGCCACCCTCCCCCTCGAAGTGCTAGGGGCGAGGTGTCTTAGGGCAAACCCTTTGACGGGTTTGGGCTGCAACGAGCCCCTTAGCATTTTTCGCTAAGTTTTGAAAAACGCTACCCTCCCCCTCGAAGTGCTAGGGGCGAGGTGTCTTAGGGCGAACCTTTGACGGGTTTGGGCTGCAACGAGCCCCTTAGCATTTTTTTCGCTAAGATTTTGAAAAACGCTACCCTTCCCCTCGAAGTGCTAGGGGCGAGGTGTCTTAGGGCGAACCCTTTGACGGGTTTGGGCTGCAACGAGCCCCTTAGCATTTTTTCGACTAAGTTTTAGAAAAACGCCACCCTTCCCCTTCGAAGTGCAAGGGGCAAGGTATCTTAGGGCGGAACCATTTGACGGGTTTGGGCCACAACGAGCCCCTTAGCATTTTTTCGCTAAGTTATTGAAAACGCCACCCTCCCCCTCGAAGTGCTAGGGGCGAGGTGTCTTAGGGCGAAACCCTTTGACGGGTTTGGGCTGCAACGAGCCCCTTAGCATTTTTTCGCTAAGTTTCTGAAAAACGCTACCCTCCCCCTCGAAGTGCTAGGGGCGAGGTGTCTTAGGGCGAACCCTTTGACGGGTTTGGGCTGCAACGAGCCCCTTAGCATTTTTTCGCTAAGTTTTAGAAAAACGCCACCCTTCCCTTCGAAGTGCTAGGGGCGAGGTATCTTAGGGCGAACCATTTGACTGGTTTGGGCAGCAACGAGCCCCTTAGCATTTTTCGCTAAGTTATTGAAAACGCCACCCTCCCCCTCGAAGTGCTAGGGGCGAGGTGTCTTAGGGCAAACCCTTTGACGGGTTTGGGCTGCAACGAGCCCCTTAGCATTTTTTCGATAAGTTTTTGAAAAACGCTACCCTCCCCCTCGAAGTGCTAGGGGCGAGGTGTCTTAGGGCGAACCTTTGACGGGTTTGGGCTGCAACGAGCCCCTTAGCATTTTTTCGCTAAGATTTTGAAAAACGCTACCCTTCCCCTCGAAGTGCTAGGGGCGAGGTGTCTTAGGGCGAACCCTTTGACGGGTTTGGGCTGCAACGAGCCCCTTAGCATTTTTTCGCTAAGTTTTAGAAAAACGCCACCCTTCCCCCTCGAAGTGCTAGGGGCGAGGTGTCTTAGGGCGAACCCTTTGATGGGTTTGGGCTGCAACGAGCCCCTTAGCATTTTTTCGATAAGTTTTTGAAAACTGCCACCCTCCCCCTCGAAGTGCTAGGGGCGAGGTGTCTTAGGGCGAACCCTTTGACGGGTTTGGGCTGCAACGAGCCCCTTAGCATTTTTTGCTAAGTTTTTGAAAACGCTACCCTCCCCCTCGAAGTGCTAGGGGCGAGGTGTCTTAGGGCGAACCCTTGACGGGTTTGGGCTGCAACGAGCCCCTTAGCATTTTTTCGATAAGTTTTTGAAAAACGCCACCCTCCCCCTCGAAGTGCTAGGGGCGAGGTGTCTTAGGGCGAACCCTTTGACGGGTTTGGGCTGCAACGAGCCCCTTAGCATTTTTTTGATAAGTTTTTGAAAACGCCTACCCTCCCCCTCGAAGTAGCTAGGGGCGAGGTGTCTTAGGGCGAACCCTTTGACGGGTTTGGGCTGCAACGAGCCCCTTAGCATTTTTTTCGATAAGTTTTTGAAAACGCTACCCTCCCCTCGAAGTGCTAGGGGCGAGGTGTCTTAGGGCGAACCCTTTGACGGGTTTGGGCTGCAATGAGCCCCTTAGCATTTTTTCGATAAGTTTTTGAAAAACGCCACCCTCCCCCTCGAAGTACTAGGGGCGAGGTGTCTTAGGGCGAACCCTTTGACGGGTTTGGGCTGCAACGAGCCCCTTAGCATTTTTTCGATAAGTTTTTGAAAAACGCTACCCTCCCCTCGAAGTGCTAGGGGCGAGGTGTCTTAGGGCGAACCCTTTGACGGGTTTGGGCTGCAACGAGCCCCTTAGCATTTTTTCGATAAGTTTTTGAAAAACGCCACCCTCCCCCTCGAAGTGCTAGGGGCGAGGTGTCTTAGGGCGAACCCTTTGACGGGTTTGGGCTGCAACGAGCCCCTTAGCATTTTTTTGATAAGTTTTTGAAAACGCTACCCTCCCCTTCGAAGTGCTAGGGGCGAGGTGTCTTAGGGCGAACCCTTTGACGGGTTTGGGCTGCAATGAGCCCCTTAGCATTTTTTCGATAAGTTTTTGAAAAACGCCACCCTCCCCCTCGAAGTACTAGGGGCGAGGTGTCTTAGGGCGAACCCTTTGACGGGTTTGGGCTGCAACGAGCCCCTTAGCATTTTTTCGATAAGTTTTTGAAAAACGCCACCCTCCCCCTCGAAGTGCTAGGGGCGAGGTGTCTTAGGGCGAACCCTTTGACGGGTTTGGGCTGCAACGAGCCCCTTAGCATTTTTTCGATAAGTTTTTGAAAAACGCCACCCTCCCCTCGAAGTGCTAGGGGCGAGGTATCTTAGGGCGAACCCTTTGACGGGTTTGGGCTGCACTGAGCCCCTTAGCATTTTTTCGATAAGTTTTTGAAAAACGCCACCCTCCCCCTCGAAGAGCTAGGGGCGAGGTGTCTTAGAGCGAACCCTTTGACGGGTTTGGGCTGTAACGAAGCCCCTTAGTATTTTTTCGCTAAGTTTTTTAAAAACGCCACCCTCCCCCTTGAAGTGCTAGGGGCGAGGTGTCTTAGGGCGAACCCTTTGACGGGTTTGGGCTGCAACGAGCCCCTTAGCATTTTTTCGATAAGTTTTAGAAAAACGCCACCCTCCCCCTCGAAGTGCTAGGGGCGAGGTGTCTTAGGGCGAAAACTTTGACGGGTTGGGGCTGCAACGAGCCCCTTAGCATTTTTTTGCTAAGATTTTGAAAAACGCTACCCTTCCCCTCGAAGTGCTAGGGGCGAGGTGTCTTAGGGCGAACCCTTTGACGGGTTTGGGCTGCAACGAGCCCCTTAGCATTTTTTCGCTAAGTTTTAGAAAAATGCCACCCTTCCCCTTCGAAGTGCAAGGGGCGAGGTATCTTAGGGCGGACCATTTGATGGGTTTGGGCCACAACGAGCCCCTTAGCATTTTTCGCTAAGTTATTGAAAAACGCCACCCTCCCCCTCGAAGTGCTAGGGGCGAGGTGTCATAGGGCAAACCCTTTGACGGGTTTGGGCTGCAACGAGCCCCTTAGCATTTTTTTCGATAAGTTTTTGAAAAACGCCACCCTCCCCCTCGAAGTGCTAGGGGCGAAGTGTCTTAGGGTGAAACCTTTGACGGGTTTGGGCTGCAACGAGCCCCTTAGCATTTTTTTGCTAAGATTTTGAAAACGCTACCCTTCCCCTCGAAGTGCTAGGGGCGAGGTGTCTTAGGGCGAACCCTTTGACGGGTTTGGGCTGCAACGAGCCCCTTAGCATTTTTTCGCTAAGTTTTAGAAAAACGCCACCCTCCCCCTCGAAGTGCAAGGGGCGAGGTATCTTAGGGCGGACCATTTGATGGGTTTGGGCCACAACGAGCCCCTTAGCATTTTTCGCTAAGTTTCTGAAAACGCTACCCTCCCCCTCGAAGTGCTAGGGGCGAGGTGTCTTAGGGCGAACCCTTTGACGGGTTTGGGCTGCAACGAGCCCCTTAGCATTTTTTCGATAAGTTTTAGAAAAACGCCACCCTCCCCCTCGAAGTGCTAGGGGCGAGGTGTCTTAGGGCGAAAACTTTGACGGGTTGGGGCTGCAACGAGCCCCTTAGCATTTTTTTGCTAAGATTTTGAAAAACGCTACCCTTCCCCCTCGAAGTGCTAGGGGCGAGGTGTCTTAGGGCGAACCCTTTGACGGGTTTGGGCTGCAACGAGCCCCTTAGCATTTTTTCGCTAAGTTTTAGAAAAACGCCACCCTTCCCCTTCGAAGTGCAAGGGGCGAAGGTATCTTAGGGCGGACCATTTGATGGGTTTGGGCCACAACGAGCCCCTTAGCATTTTTCGCTAAGTTATTGAAAACGCCACCCTCCCCCTCGAAGTGCTAGGGGCGAGGTGTCTTAGGGCAAACCCTTTGACGGGTTTGGGCTGCAACGAGCCCGTTAGCATTTTTCGCTAAGTTTCTGAAAAACGCTACCCTCCCCCTCGAAGTGCTAGGGGCGAGGTGTCTTAGGGCGAACCTTTGACGGGTTTGGGCTGCAACGAGCCCCTTAGCATTTTTTCGCTAAGATTTTGAAAAACGCTACCCTTCCCCTCGAAGTGCTAGGGGCGAGGTGTCTTAGGGCGAACCCTTTGACGGGTTTGGGCTGCAACGAGCCCCTTAGCATTTTTTCGCTAAGTTTTAGAAAAACGCCACCCTTCCCCTTCGAAGTGCAAGGGGCGAAGGTATCTTAGGGCGGACCATTTGATGGGTTTGGGCCACAACGAGCCCCTAGCATTTTTCGCTAAGTTATTGAAAACGCCACCCTCCCCCTCGAAGTGCTAGGGGCGAGGTGTCTTAGGGCAAACCCTTTGACGGGTTTGGGCTGCAACGAGCCCCTTAGCATTTTTTCGCTAAGTTTCTGAAAACGCTACCCTCCCCCTCGAAGTGCTAGGGGCGAGGTGTCTTAGGGCGAACCCTTTGACGGGTTTGGGCTGCAACGAGCCCCTTAGCATTTTTTCGCTAAGTTTTAGAAAAACGCCACCCTCCCTTCGAAGTGCAAGGGGCGAGGTATCTTAGGGCGGACCATTTGATGGGTTTGGGCCACAACGAGCCCCATAGCATTTTTCGCTAAGTTATTGAAAACGCCACCCTCCCCCTCGAAGTGCTAGGGGCGAGGTGTCTTAGGGCAAACCCTTTGACGGGTTTGGGCTGCAACGAGCCCGTTAGCATTTTTCGCTAAGTTTCTAAAAAACGCTACCCTCCCCCTCGAAGTGCTAGGGGCGAGGTGTCTTAGGGCGAAACCTTTGACGGGTTTGGGCTGCAACGAGCCCCTTAGCATTTTTTCGCTAAGATTTTGAAAACGCTACCCTTCCCCTCGAAGTGCTAGGGGCGAGGTGTCTTAGGGCGAACCCTTTGACGGGTTTGGGCTGCAACGAGCCCCTTAGCATTTTTCGCTAAGTTTTTAGAAAACGCCACCCTTCCCTTCGAAGTGCAAGGGGCGAAGGTGTCTTAGGGCGGAACCTTTGATGGGTTTGGGCCTACAACGAGCCCCATTAGCATTTTTTCGCTAAGTTTTTGAAAACGCCACCCTCCCCCTCGAAGTGCTAGGGGCGAGGTGTCTTAGGGCGAACCCTTTGACGGGTTTGGGCTGCAACGAGCCCTTAGCATTTTTTCGATAAGTTTTTGAAAAACGCCACCCCTCCCCTCGATAGTGCTAGGGGCGAGGTGTCTTAGGGCGAACCCTTTGACGGGTTTGGGCTGCAACGAGCCCCTTAGCATTTTTTTCGCTAAGATTTTGAAAAACGCTACCCTTCCCCCTCGAAGTGCTAGGGGCGAGGTGTCTTAGGGCGAACCCTTTGACGGGTTTGGGCTGCAACGAGCCCCCTTAGCATTTTTTCGCTAAGTTTTAGAAAACGCCACCCTCCCCCTCGAAGTGCTAGGGGCGAGGTAGTCTTAGGGCGACCCTTGACGGGTTTGGGCTGCAACGAGCCCCTTAGCATTTTTTCGATAAGTTTTAGAAAAACGCCACCCTCCCCCTCGAAGTGCTAGGGGCGAGGTGTCTTGGGCGAAACTTTGACGGGTTGGGGCTGCAACGAGCCCCTTAGCATTTTTTTGCTAAGATTTTGAAAAACGCTACCCTTCCCCTCGAAGTGCTAGGGGCGAGGTGTCTTAGGGCGAACCCTTTGACGGGTTTGGGCTGCAACGAGCCCCTTAGCATTTTTCGCTAAGTTTTAGAAAAACGCCACCCTTCC